>CANXYC013177030.1:0-10875 GCA_948193065.1 Aleurites moluccanus
CAATTTAACAAAAACCAAACAAATTCCCAATTTTTCCCAAAATATGCATTCGGCCCAAAGGGCTTTTCTTCCCCCCTCACAAATTCTTCTAATTCAACCACCCAAACATCAATTCAACATGCCAATTTAAGTTCTAAACACTCAATTGCAGAATTTTTGAAACAAAAACACACAAAACCCTACTTCCCCATTTCGGTCCAAGTTCAATCCAACAAATCAAAATTCAATTCATGATTAAACATTTAATTCACCTCAATTTAATCTATTAGGCATCATATATACATTCAATTGCTCATTCCAAGCATCAAAGGCCATTTCCCCCAATTGTTTCCCCAATTCATTTCGGTTTATTTAGAAATACAAAATCAAAGATTAAATTCTCAATCAAACCATTCAATTAACATATATTCAACACCAATTATAACATCAATTACACAATTTGAACAAAGAAGCAAACTTTCCCCAAATCCCCAATTTCAATTCGGTCCAAATGAAAAATGCACAATAATGTTCGATTTCACATTTAAACCATTCAATTCACATCTATACAACACCATTTACAACATCAATTGCACAATTGAAACAAGGAATCAACCCTTCCCCCAAAACCCTAATTCAATTCGGCTAAGATACATACTACCCCTTACATGCTTAATCCTTCAATTACATCCTCAAACCCAACATTTAAATGTAAATAAAACATTAACCAACCAGAATTTTTAAACCTTACCTACAATTTTGAAGAAACCGAAACCTTAAGTCTCTCAAACAACACCAAATCTGAATTTTGAAGCTTGGATGAAGAAAGGGTGAAGATAAAAGGCTTTAATCCACCAAAGACTTGAAAAAAAAAAACTTTAAAGCTCCATCAAATCTTCCATGGCCGAACCAAAAATGAAGGAGAAGAAGGAGTTTTCTCTTTGTTGAAGAGGGAACACGGTTTTTTGGGTGGGATGATCAAAAAAGCTAAATTATTTTTGTTTAAAATAAGTGTTAGTGGGATTTTTGGAATGATCAAATGTTTCAATCTCATAAAGGCAATTATAAGCTTTACACAAGCACCCATTTGATTTAAATGCACCAATACACGGTTCTATTGGATTATGATGCACCAAATTACCACTAACTCCTCCCTCCATCTCTTTTATTCCAAATAAGTCCTACAAACTTCCAATTAAATCCCTTATATTTATTTTCTTTTGCAATCAAGTCCTATTATTTTTTTTTCTAACCCAATTGAGCTATTTTATTTTATTTATTTATTTTATTATCCTATATTTATTTTCCCCAAATAATTGATTAGCAATAAAACACACATGTAACCGCACCAATTAAATCATATAACATATACATAAATCAATCACTCATGTAAACATATCAAATAAATCCTATAACACATATAACTATCAATCACATATAAACACATCAATTAAATCATCTAACACATATAACAACCAACCCATATGAACGCCCCCTAACTCCAACTAGGGTTTAGGTGCTAGGGTTAGGGTCTCCAACTAGGGTTTAGGTGCTAGGGTTTCACCTAGGCTGTTACAATAAATAGAGGCTACATTAGTTAGAATTGAGCAGAGACCACAGACAGGTGGTCAGAGAGGAGGTCAGGGTAAAGGTACCACTAGGCAGTTTGCATTCATATTTTCACAAGGATCATCTAGACTACCAGTTCAAACAACTAATGTTCCCATATGTGATTTTTGTGGGAAGAGGAATGGGGTGAATGCAGATGACATATATATGCATGTTTGAGATGTGGCTAGTATGGTCACTATGTGAAGAATTGTCCTTTGTGGGGAGAACAACAGATTACTACAGCAGCCTCACAACCTACTGTACAAATGAGTAGAAATGACTAGGGGGACACAGGGGGCAAAGGCAAAGGTAGAGGATCAGGACAAGGACAAACTAGTGGACAGGCACTAGTTGGTAAAAGGCAAGGTCGGGTCTTTGTAGGTAATGCTCAAGAAGCTCAAAGATCAGGCAAGACAGCAACATGTAAGATTCTTGTGTCATGTGAAATAGCTCAAATATTATTTAATTCTGGTGCCACACATTCCTTTGTATCACCAAAATTTGCATCCGAATTGGGAATTGAAAAACAATTGATGTCAATACCCTTAGAAATATTTACTCCCTTTGGTGAGAGCATAGAGGTAAAATATGAATATCCAGGTTGTAAAATAGAAATAAAGGGTAGAATTTTACCAATTAACCTAGTAGAATTGCCTGTACTAGAATTGGATGTGATATTGGAAATGGATTAATTAACCACTTATTATGAAGTAATTGACAGTTATGAAAAGAAGATTAAATTTCAACCAGAGGGGTATAATAAATTTGAGTATCAGGGTGATAAGAGTGATTTGGGAATTAAACTCATTTCTGCTATTGGGGCAAAGAGACTCCTATGAAAAGGATATCCTTCATACTTGGCAAGTTTAATGGATACTCAGAAGACTTCAAAGGGAGTTTATCATATTCCTATTGTCAATAAGTTTCCAAGCTTGTTTCCCGAAGATTTGCCAGTTTACCACCAAAGAGGGAGATTGAGATTGAGATTGAAGTCTATTCAGGTACATACCCTATTGCAATCCTACCTTATAGAATGGCTCCAACAGAACTAAAAGAGTCAAAAGTGCATTTGCAAGACTTACTGGATAAGGGGTTTATTAGACCCAATAGTTCACCGTGGGGCGCTCCTGTGTTATTTGTTAAGAAGAATGATGGTTCACTATGAATGTGTATTGATTACAGACAGTTGACTAAGGTGACCATCAAGAACAAATATCAATTACCTCGAATTGATGATCTATTTGATCAATTGAAAGGACCCAGTTATTTTTCTAAGATTGACCTTAGATCATGTTATCATCAATTGAGAATTAAGAATGAAGATGTGTCAAAAACTACTTTCAAAACCCGATATGGTCACTACGAATTCCTTATATTGCCATTTAGGTTAACCAATGTCCCCACTACTTTTATAGACCTGATGAATCGGGTGTTCAAGCCTTATTTGGATAAGTTTGTCATTGTATTCATAGATGACATTCTTATATATTCTAGAAGCTAGGAAGAACATGAAGAGCATCTTAGAATAGTGTTACGGATATTACGAGAGCATAAGATGTATGCTAAACTATCGAAGTGTGAATTTTAGCTTATAGAGGTATGTTTCCTTGGCCATATTGTGGGAAAAGATGATATTAAAATGGATCCACAGAAGGTGGAAGCTATAGCTAATTGGCCATGACCTACTAATGTAATTGAGGTGCAGAGTTTCTTAGGTATGGTTGGTTACTATAGGCGGTTTGTTAAAAAAATTTCAAGAATTGCAGCTCCAATAACTAAACTGACCAGAAAGCAAGAAAGATTCTTGTTGACTGATGAATATGAGAAGAGCTTCCAAACTTTGAAATTGTGTCTTACATTGGCACCAATGCTGGCATTGTCATAGAGAATGGCAAGTTCATAGTATATTGTGATGCATCGAGGGTCGAACTGGGTTATGCTTGATGCAGGATAAGAGGGTAATTGCTTATACTTCTCGTCAATTAAAGAAATATGAGTTAAATTATCCTATACACGATTTAGAGATGGTTGTAGTTGTGCCTTAAAGATTTGGAGGCATTACTTATATGGGGAGAAATGTGAGATCTACACAAATCATAAAAGTTTATAGTATATTCTATAGCAGAAATACCAAAACTTTCGACAGCGAAGATGGGTTGAACTGTTGAAGGATTATGATTACCAGATATTGTATCACTCATGTAAAGCTAATGTTGTGGCCAATGCATTAAGCAGGAAATCTATAGGGAGTTTAGCTCACATCATAGTTGTAAAGAGACCAATAATCAGAGAAGTGAAAGAGTTACTTGATATGAGAGTTTAGTTTGAATTTGGAACCTAGGATCGAAACCAAGCTCCGATAGCCCAGTTCTACATAAAGCTGTCTTTAATTGATGAAATTAAAATGGCATAAGATAGAGATTCTCAGCTATTAAAGTTAAAAGAAGATGTTCGAGCTGGAAAAGCCCCAGAATTCACTGTTGATAATGGGGTACTTAAATGTGGGAAACAACTATGTGTGCCAAATGTAAATGGGCTTAAAGAGCAAATTATGAAAGAGATGCATTATGCATTATACAATGTTCATCGTAGGATAACAAAAATATACCATGATCTAAAGGAGCATTATTGGTGGTCTAATATGAAGAGGGATGTAGCTCAATATTTCTCCACTTATTTAGCCTATCAACAGGTTAAATTTGAACATCAGAAGTCATCAAGGCTATTACAGGAGAAAGAACTGTCATAGTGGAAATGGGATAGGTAATCATTGACTTTGTGGTTGGTTTACCTAGAACTTCATGAGGATATGACTCTATCTAGGTAATAGTTGATCGACTAACTAAGACAGCTCACTTCCTAGAAGTGAAAACTAGCTACACAGCTGCTCAGTATGCCCAGTTGTAAGTTGACAAGGTAGTACGGCTTCATGGCATACCATTAACTATTATTTCAAATAGAGAGACTCAATTTACTACATAGTTCTAGCAGAAGTTTCAAGAGGCACTAAGTACCCAATTAAACTTTAGCATAGCCTTTCATCCATAAATAGATGGGCAATCAGAATATACAATTCAGACATTGGAAGATATGCTTCGTTTATGTGTACTGGACTTTAAAGGGAATTGAGATCAATGCTTACCCTTAATTGAATTTTCCTACAATAATAGTTATCATTCTACTATTTGCATGGTGCCATATGAAGCATTGTATGGTAGGAAATGTAGATCTCCTGTATGTTAGGTGGAACCAGGGGAAAAACAGTTAGAAGGTCTTGAATTAATTAAAGAGACTATGGAGAAGATCCTTATTATTCAAGAAAGGATGAAGACAGCTTTTAGCCGACAGGAGAGTTATGTAGACCCGAAGAGAAAAGATGTTCATTTTGTTATAGGTGATCATGTGTTCTTAAAGATTTTACCTATGAGAGGTGTAATGAGATTTTGCAAGAAAGATAAGCTATCACTTAGATATGTCGGGCCATTCTAGATATTAGAGAAGGTTGGCAATGTGTCTTATCAGTTGGCACTCCCACCTAATCTGAGCCACGTTCATCCAGTGTTTCATGTTTCCATACTGCGTAAATATATGTCTAATCCATCACATATCTTGGAACCATAAGCCATTGAGGTTGATGGAGACTTGACTTATGAAGAAACACAAGTAAAGATAATAAAGAACAAGTCAGACAATTGCATAATAAAGAGATTCCAATGATTAAATTGTTATGGAAGAATCAAACGATGGATAAATGTACATGGGAGAGTGAGCAAGACATGAGAACAAGATATCCATTCTTATTCCAGTGACAAGGTATGTATAACTTAAAATTCGAGGATAAATTTTATTAAAGGAGGGTAGAGTGTAACACCCTCAAATTTCATTTATATAACCTTGAATATATGTTATTTAAGCATAAATAAAGTTAGTTTAGATGTTAGAATATTATACTTGCTCGATTTGACAAATCGCTGAAAATCGAACCGGTAGATGGGTAAACACATCGACGTTTTGATTAACAAACAGGTTCAGAATTTTAAATTTTTAATATTACCATTAGACTCATAAGCTGGAGAAATATAAGAAATATTATTTCAAAATTGAAATGGTAAAAAAAGATAAATAGTTAAAAGTTACGGGTTCAAAATGCGAATACGAGAAGTGTCGGAAAAAAAATTGAATTAACTAAAAGTTAATTAATATTCTTCAAAAATCATAAAATTATCCTCCTTCCTCCATTGTAATAGCTAAAAATCTCCTCCACCCAAAACTCCATCAATTTCTTCCAAACTTCAAGCAAAATCGATAGAAAACTCAATTAAACTTCCAATTAAACTAGTTTCCATCGAAAGTTCCAAGAAATTCAAGCTAGAAATTGAAAAGGGAACAAACCTAAATTTTGTACTCATCTTGAATTCAGGTGAAGATGATGTTTTCTTCATTATTTTGATTCAATTAAGCTATATAACTGATTAGAAACATGATTAGATCTATAGATTTCAATATTGGATCGAAATTATTGGAAAAAACCTAAAATTAGGTTTATGTTTAAATTGGATTTTATGTGTAGGTTTTTATAATTATAATTAATATTTAAATATGTTAGTTAGCATCCATTTAAAGCTAAATATGTGTAAAATTGATTGTAGAATCGAAGGAAATCGAAGAACACTGCTTTTGCCTATTATAGGAAAATCGGTGTTTTATGGCATAAACGTTCAAACCGTCAGATCTGGTGAGTCGTATGTATGTTATTATGCATGTTTAAACCTTCATTTGATCAATTTGAAATAAATATGAAACCTGCATCCTTTTGATATTTTTCATTCCTTTGAATTTTCCTTGAATTCAAGCTCTGATGGTGTCGTTTATTGATATATGTAAACTCTGTTTGAGAATGCCTTTGTGTTTGTTGCAATTGGGGATTGAATTATGAACTTTGGATTTTGATCAATATGTCCCAAAATTATATTTATTTGTTCCTAAAGTAGTGCACACCAAGTGCTTGACGAAATGACCTTTGTTAATTTCCTTAAGAATCTAATTGTTACCAAATTTGCTAAAATGGGTTACTTTCTTTGTCACTAGTGTAAATATGTCTTCTTGACATATTTTGAACTTGTATCCCAAATGACATTTGTGGCATTTTTCCTGTACTATAATGTTCCTTTGTTAAGGATAATGATCCCATATGTGTTTGCTTGCCTAAACAGCTCAGTTGAGGTAGCGTAACAAAAACTGAACCTTATTGATTTTCTTGCCTATTTGGTATTTTATTTACTATCTTTAGCCTATTATAATGTTTGTATAACAGAGCTACCTTACTTATGGGTAGTGGATAAATACCATCAGTATTGTGCATAATGAAAATCCAGTGATACCCTAGCTGGGAAGGGTTATGGTCCTGGCTATAGGGTCTGATTCACCTTATGCTATTTACATGTTATATTGATAATGATATGCATTTTATGGACCAGTATCTATTATATATACATGGTTATTATTTCTCCCAGTGCCTATACATCTATATTTGATGTCTATAAATCATTTCCCTTGATTTCTTCGTTTGGTGTGCTATCCATAAACCAATTGTTAATATTGTTCATTTGTTGATACCTACCTAACCTGTGTATGATAATGTATATATTGACTCACTGAGTATGAAAATACTTACCCTTTTAGTGATTTTATCTTTTCAGGTCAGGAGTAGAGCTAGTCTAAAATTTCTTCATCAGTGGATCCAACTGTGAATAATATGTTGAACTTGTATATATATTCCTTGTATATATTTTAGATGCTCCATAGATATGTAAGTTATTGGGATGACTATACTTGGTATGGTTTGTAATATTATTAGTTATTGATATTTAATAAATATGATATGTGTTGAGATCAGATATGATCACAGATGATAACAGATAGATTGATTATATTATGTTATAGTAGGTAATGTTTATAGGTTATAAAAGAGTTCTACAGGGTGTCGGTAGCCTTATGCTCTTCGTACATCCTAGGACTTTCATGTTCCAAAATTAGGACATGATAGGTATTTCCCTCTAACCCAAAAACTGTCCCCAAGGTTTGTAGTTTTCTTTGATGTCAAGCTCAACTTTGAAGAATGCGAGCCAATTTACATATTGGAGAAGGATTGGGAAGAAAACATAGAATCTACTCTCTTTGAGCAAGTTTTCATGATTGAATGTGGAGTAGAAGTAGACCCTATAAAGCTGATCTATACCACTTTTTCCCCACCACAAATTAGTACTATGAGAAGATAGTTAAGCTAGAGTCTGAACCTAAATTTGAGTCATCGAAGTCTGAACCTAAGTCTGAGTCGTCCGAGTCATCTGAATCACTATTTTCCTTTTCAATTTCTGAGTCTGTAAAAGACTTTTCTAGTCTTTCTTTTAACTTTGATGTAACCCATAATGATGGTACTTGTGCTCATAATAAAAAATTTATCTTTTTCTTTTATTTTCCTTTATCAGACTTTTCTTTTCATGAATCCAATTAGAATGAGACATCAAAATAAAATGAAATCAAAGAATCAATTAATTTTGGCATAGAAGATGATCCAAAACTCACATACATTGCATCTTCATATCATGATAAAGATTCTTTGTCCAAAAAGGTCTTGGAATTCGAGGACTATTTTGCATGGCAACCAGAAGATATGACTGGAGTAGACATAAGTATTGCAATTTATAAAATTCCAACTTATGAGCATATCAAGTCTGTCAAGCAGAAGTTGAGAAGGTTAAAGGCAGAATGGTCACTGAAGATTAAAGAAACGTTGTTAAGCTGCTAAAGAAAAAATTCACTGAGCTGATTACACACCCTTCATGGTTGGCAAACATAGTCCTAGTACATAAGAAAGATGGAAAGGCGAGGATGTGTATTGATTACAAAGATTTAAACAAGACTTGCCAAAAGGATGACTTTCTTTTAACTCATATTGACCTATTAGTAAACCACATGACAGGTTCTGAGGTAGTCACTTTGACTGACTTGTATGCAGGCTATAATCAGATTTAGGTCAATTCCTCTGATAAAGAAAATATAACCTTAGTCATAAAATGGGGTACCTATTGCTACAAGGTCATGCCATTTGGTTTAAAGAAAATTGAGGTGACCTATCAAAGGATGGCAACCACCATTTTCTATGACATGATCAACAAAGAAGTAGAGGTTTATGTGGATGATATGTTGATAAAGTCCGAAACGGTGGACGGACACTTGGAAGCATTAGGAAAATTCTTTCTCAAACTTAGACAATATAATTTGAAGCCGAATCCTGCCAAATGTCTTTTTGGTGCATCTTTCAGGGTGTTCCAAGGATACATGGTTAGTAAAAAGGGAATAAAGATTGATCTAGCTAAGTCTGCTGACATAGAAAATAGAAAATGGGATTAGGGGTTTCCTAGGACGCTTATAGTGCATCAGTCAGTTCATCGCCCAATAAGCTGACACATGCGGCCCTACTTTCAAGCTGTTGAAAAAAGGAACTCTTAAGCAATGGACTGATGTGTGCCAACAGGCTTTCGAAAGGATAAAAGAATATCTGTTGAATCCCCTTGTTTTGCAGCCATCGAGGCCGGGAAAACCTTTGCTCTTATATCTATTTGTAACCCAAGAAGTTATAGGTGTAATGCTCGCTCAGACTGCAACTGATTCCCACAAAGAAAATGCCATTTACTACTTGAGTAAGCGTATGCTTGTATATGAACTCATATACAGTCAAATTGAGAAATTGTGCCTAGCCTTAGTTTGGGTATGTCATAAGTTGCAACATTATTTGGGTTTATATACCATGCATGTTATCATTGATAAGAGCCCCTTGAAATTCCTTATGGAGAGATTGATTGTTGATAGAAAAATGGCATGATGGATGGTAGGTCTCGCGACATTTGACCTAAAGTATGTCCCAAGGAAAGAAATTAAGGGAAGCATCATAGCTGATCAGTTAGCTGCAACTCCTATATAGAGTAATGATTCTTTTGAACCTAAATTCCCAGATAAAGATATCGTGGAAATAAAGCCAAAAGTGTGGAAAATGTATTTTGATGGTGCAGCTAATAGCAAAGGTTTAAGAGCTGGTGTTGTCTTAGACACACCATATAGGGATCATTTGTCCATGGTTGTTAAACTTGCTATCGACGTAACCAATAATGAAGCTGAATACGAGGCATGCATATATGAGTTAGAATGCACTGTCAATATGAGAATCAACTACCTACAAATATATGGAGATTCCAATCTGATTATCTCCCAAACTCTAGGTAAATGTAAGATAAGAGAAGAACATTTGGTGCCTTACTTTCAACGAGTATATGATCTTGCAGAGAACTTCCATGAGTTATCTTTCCATTACTTACCTCGAGCTAAGAATCATTTTGTTAAAGCTTTGGAAACTTTGGTGTCACGACCCAACCTGGGAGTCGCAACGGTCCTAGGGTATGGGTGTTGTATAAGCTACCAGTACCATGAAGAACCCAATTAACTATACTATATGGCATGCAATTGATATAAATAACTTAATTAGCTTAAAAATGCTGAAGAAAATTCGAAAGCATCTCCTCTATAATAAGGCTATGCCCAAAAATAAAACAAGCAAACAACACTTCTAATATCATCCATAATCACTCTCAAGTCAATGATCCCTCTGGATCTCTAACAAACAACTCAATATATACATATATTTGTACATCCAGTCATTTCCATACATAGCATATCATATACATCCATAATATCATTAGTATGCAAAACTATATAGATGCAAGCTTACACATATATCTACATGCCACTCTTTAATATACAGTACCATGGAACTTCTATTTTGTACAATATTTATATATTCTTTTGGAGTTTGATATTTACATGATCACTAGTAACTTCCAAGGCAGGAGTAGGAGATGCCAATGGAAAGCGTGCCTCACTGCAAACCTGAAAATTTAAAACCACTAGGGGAGTGAGTATAAAAATACTCAGTGAATCCAAATGTATAAAGATGCAGTAAATGCTCATGAAAATGTAATTGCCCATATATGGCCTAAAGAATTTAATATAAGATAGCAATTGAATAATAAAACAAGTATCTGTATAAATATCAAAATAAAAGTCATTTAAGTATCCAATGTACAAGATAGCACACATATGATATAACAGGATTGGGTTATTTTCTGATATTCAGTACTCAGCACTATCATAAAGTGCACTAGGGCATACAACATCCCTCCCTAATTGGGGTCCCATAAATATATTACTCTCGTAAGGGATATTTTCCCT
>CANXYC013177041.1:0-11193 GCA_948193065.1 Aleurites moluccanus
TTAATAGATATGTATTAACAAAATTAATTCAAATAATATCTTTTAAATTAATCTTAATAATTATAATATAAACAATAACTTATTTTTAGAGTAACAACAACTTAAAAAATTATTCATAACTTCGAATGATTGTAATATTAATAAGCTTAAGATAAGGTCAAGTTGGAAATAGATAAATTGGATATATTAACAAAGGATTTTGTCTTATCATTTAACACGACAGGAATTGGTAAGAGGAAAGTGACATGTTGTTGACAGAACAGTTTTTGGGATGCTAGAAGAAAGCGAATCTTGAACGTGAAGGGAAGCTTTATTTTATTTTATTTTAATAATTTACAAATCGATCCTTATTTTTTAAAAAATATATTATTTAATTTCTAAAATTTTGAAATATCAGTTATATGATTTTTTTTTTTTTCATTTGTGTTAAATTATATAAAAATAATTGAATGAAAAAAAAAATTAAATGAAAAAAATGAGAAATCAAATGTGCAAATATATTTCATTTAGTTAAATATAAAATTTTGAATAAATTTATATATAATTGAGTTTTTCAAACTGAAACTCTAATATTTATAATGTGATAAATTCAAATAAATTATAATGATAATTTAAAAATTAATATGATATGGAAGTAGGAAAATTGATTATATCACATGATTATTAAGTAATAATTGGACTTAAGAAAAAATAAATAAATTACTTAATTATCACTTGAGAGAAATGTTAAACTATATAAAAATAATAAAATGGAGAAAAATGAGAAATCAAGTATGAGAATAAATCCTACATTACTCAAATATAAAATATTAAATAAATTTTTTTATATAATTAAAATTTTTAAACTTAATAGCTACTTTTTAAAATTGACATCTTCATATATATATATATATATATATAAACTTTAATATTTATGACATGATAAATTCAAGTAAATTATAATGGTAACTTAAAGTTTAATAATTTAAAATTAAAGTGAATTTGAGTTTTATTTACAAGAAAAAAGTAAAAAATAATCTCATATATCAATATATCTCACTCAATAATAAAGTTTAAGATAGAATTTCACTAGATTTTGAAAGAGTCGTATTTTAATAATCATGTGGTTCTTAATAGCGACAGATCTTAATTACATATGTTGTAAGCAAAAACATACGCATATTAAGAAAATCAATTACAATTATCACTTTTAGATAAGTAACAAAATATATTTTATATCTTATACTCTCTTCTTTCTAATTTTTATAATTTATACAAGCAGTTCTCTTTTGAAATTAATTCTTAACAGAGATTTATTTTTTATTTTTAGATTGAGAATGCGCTATTGAATTTGAGTCTATTATTAATATTATATATGCATTTATCGTCATCCTTAACCTAAGTATTTAAGTAAAGGTTTAAATTATATAAATCAACTAATGGGTTATTTGGCCAATTAAACATTAAGTTCTGTAAATAAATTTTGATGTGAATTTTATATAGCAATTAATTAATATAGTTTTTAATGACTTGTAAAGAAATTTAATTAGAATTTTAAGTGAAAATGGAGAAAAATGAATTAATGCAAGTGAATTAGTAAATACCATTCCAATGAGCACTATGGAGAAAAATGAAATATATATACATAACTGAAAACAGAACAAAACAGATCATCAAGCTCTGAATTCTAATACTAGACAAGACAATCTATGAGATGGTCATCCATTACCCTCTTAAATTTGGGGAAAAAGATTGTTTTTTGTTATATTAACAAATGCAAAAACCTTCAATTACTAATTAATGGCTGTAACTTCTTTGGCTTCTCCTTTTATCTCCCCATGTTATGTCCTCAAATTCTTTAGAATTACTCTTTCTTATTAGCTCCGTAAGCTGAGAATGCCATCTCTGTTCCCACGCATTTCTATCATCTAATCCCGAGCGGGACTGAGATCGCTTTCCAGCAGAGAAAATGGTGTCCAAGTCTAATCCAGATCCTCTGGCCATGTCTCTGTCATAAAAAGCTCTGCTTTTAGGATCAGATAACGTCTCGTAAGCTTCCTGAACTTTAATGAACATCTTTGTGTACTCATCTTTATGGCCCGGCGGAGACACGTCTGGATGGTATTTTCTTGCAAGTTTCTTATAAGCTTTCTTGATTTCTGAGAGTGTTCCACTTTCTGAGATACCCAATAAATCATAGAAACTCTCTGTGTTTACATAGGCAGTATTGGCCATGGAAGCTTTAATTGGAGTGGTTTTAATGGATTTGGAATGAGAATTTTTTAGGGGAAAGCTTGAATTTGAGAAAAGGGTATTGAAGCTAAGGTGAGAAGATGGGGCAAGAAAAGATTTTGAAGTTGAGAGATTGGGTTTTAATATGGTTTGGTTTCCAGTGGTAGAAATCATTGCAGCCCTCATATTTGCTCTTTGTTTTTTATTTTCTTTTGTTTTCTTTGCTCTGTTTTTAAGGTGTGAATGAATGTCTTGAGAAGAAGAGGATGTATGAAAGCTATATATAGACGGCCAGTAATCACAAAGTAATGAACACTTATAATAAAATAATTAATAATTATAATATAGAAATGATAGAAGCAAAACGCAAGCTAAGAATAGACAGAGATGAATCAGCAAATGAAAATTCAACGCGACTTTATCACCTAAAGTTCCAAACCACATATTTGATAACGTATTCTCATTATATTTTTTTCTAACTCACCCATTGGTTTGGCTTTTGGAAGCCAACCACTAAAACATGACGTTTAGTTAATTTTTTAAAATTATAGCTAAAATTAATGTTTATATCAAAAGTTAAAATTAATGGTTTTTAACTCAAAAGCTAATTTTTATTTAAAAATATCATTAAAATTTAAAATAAAAATATCATTAAAATCTAAAATAATTACAAAAATATTTATTACTAAATAATAAATATATATATCATTATTTTGATTTTTAAAAATTTTAATATTCATATACATTCAGTAATTAAATACAAATTAATTAATATATATAGTTATTTTTGTTAATATATTTTATGTGCAATATTAATGGTATATACCTAATATTCATATATAAAATAATGTATTTATTAGTCAATTACAATCTAACTCTAATTTTTAACAGCAAAATTATTGAATACTATACAATTATTTATAACTTATGTCCGCTAACAGCCACCACTAAATTAAAAAGGCTCTAAAACATAATTATGTATTATCTTTACAAAAAATAATCCTTTCAAAAATATATTTTTTAAAAAATTATTTGAATAAAAAAAAATGAGTTAACCAAACCTGTAAATATTTTAGAGGTTAAATTATTTTATGAGTCCATCAAAAGATAATTTGATTATTTAAATTAATTAATTTTATTAAATTAAATTAGTTAATTAATTAAATTTAAGTCAGCTGACTTATATTTAATGAAAGCCTCAAACTAACCTTAAAAGCTTAGTAGCAATTTTCACATGTACAGAAGAGAAAATTTAGAGAATTGTATCATATTCACCAATTGACTAATAAATACATTATTTTATTAAAAGGAATGTGAAAGAAGTGGAAAAAGAAGAGTTAAGTCGAAAGAAGCAATTAACATAGTTACTTTCCAGTAAGCTATAATGGCAAGCCTCAAAACCAATCATCAAAACAACTCAACAATCAATCAAATCAAACCTATAAGCAAGCAAATTTCAGTCAACAGACAAAACTTTTATGACAATCAATTCCTCTCTTATAACCATTCTATCCATTAAAACAATCATTTTTCTGCAAGCCATATGTTAATATTTCCAAAGCTTGATGACTTTTTTTTTTAATGTCCTTACAGTCCATAATCTTTTCAAATTTCTTTTGTAATTATTCAATTTTCACAGCAATAAAAATCTACTTATTTTTTTGTCGAATTTCTACTATTAAAAAATCTAAAAAAAATTAAATAGAATCAGTGGACTTAAAAATTAGGTTTAGGTTATTTTAAAATCTCAAGATCACTCTGATTAAAAATTAACACAAACACACCAATCAATTTAAATATTTCACACCTATAATATATTTATATTTTCTTCACACATATTAAAGAAAAAATACAATCCACATATGTTTTTCAAAAATAAATTACTTTTGGCAAAATTAAATCAACCTAAATCAACAACAATTTCTATGTGAAGTTAAAATCAATAATTGAGATCCTTTGTCCTCTCACATGGTAAAAAACAATATCAAACCACCCGTTCATGCACTTAATTATAAAATTCCAACCTAAAAACTATATATATATATATATATTGCAACTTAATAGAGTTGTTTTAAAATCAAATTCAACAACCATCCTTGATAATTTAATTAATTTTATAAAAAAATAGTCAACAAAATAAATAATATGTGTTCATGTAGTTTTGTCAAACCGCTTCAATAATACTCTTTAAATCATTAATGATGTGGAGAGTGTTTGTTTGAAATTCTTAGATTGCTTAGATAAAAAGAAATAGAAGCAGAAGCTCAAGTAATTTATGAGTCAGTTGGGTTGGGACTCGTTTGGCCTTCTGAAAACAGTTTATTTTAGACCTTTATCGGCCATAATCCAATGGAAAACGGTCCAACGAGTCAAACTCATTGCTAAAACAATGACCAACAATTTTTTTAGGTCAAATTCCAATATTTAGGCCTCCGTTTTGATAGTTTTATATTTTTTATTTATTTTTAACAGTTTTTGTTTCCTTATTTAATTTAGATAGGAAAATCTACTGATATTTTTTTTAAGACAGTTATTATATAATATTTTTATTTTTATTATGATGTAGATTTGGTGATATATTTCTTTTTCGAAATAAATTATCAGATCAACTTCTTAGAATTTTTTTAAGTTTATTTTTTATAAATAGTTTGTAAAACTCTAGGGTTTAGAAACTTTTTAATTAATAAAGTATTCAATTCATTATTTCTGAGTTACACGCTTTTATTCAAACGCTTCTACACTCCGTTAATTAAATATGTCATCATAATTCATAAAAATATATTAAGGTATTGCTATTGCACAGTGGAGTGCAGTGCACAGAGATGCAAGCCAAGAGAATAGGACTCCAGCACTTCATAAAAGTAGCGATAATTGGACAATTAGAGTTTCAGTTTTTTTTTTTTTTTATTTAAAAAGAAATTTAACTGAAACTCATAATGATTGAAACTTCTTCCTTGCCGGATATTTTCTGAATGTGTTCTTTCAATTTTTATTTGATTTTAATCTATATGGTGATAATTCTGTATATAGCCCTTATCTTGATTAGGAATAAAAAAACCTATATATTTTCTTTCTTGTTTCTTTTTGTTAAATTGACTATTCCATTTGCCAAATGGATAGAATTAGTGAACATGATAAGTGATGACTTATGAGGCATAAACATAGATGGAAATATGTGGATGTGGTTCTCCTTAAAAAAATAAAAATTATATATATATACTACCATTCTCAAAATTTTAGAAAATTAGTTAGTTGAATATGTGCACAAATTTTACAATAAGGTTAATTATTATTTTTTTTTATAAAATAATTTAATATACAAAATCTCTCATAACCTTTTAAAAATTGTATTAACTTTCTATCATGAATGAATTATTCAATGGACGAAGTGTTGGTTGTGCAAAAATTAAGCTACATAAACTAAACTAACTTGTAAGTCATCATTCAGTCGGGATTTAAACCTTTATGTCGCCATCGTCAATCATCGATTCTCGCGATATTAATATCGATCTTTGTAGACAAGAACCCACAGCTCAAACTACTTTGGGCCGCTGATCGATTACTAGTCATCGATTCTTCATATCGCCATTGCTTCTTTGTCGGTCATTGTTATTGGTTCAGTTGCTCATGTCATCTCCTCCAACACCAATCGAGGCAAGTCCTTCGACCTGTGCTTGTTGGTTTTCGTTCTCTTTTTTTTTTCTTTGCTTTGCTTTTCCTTTTCTTTAATTAATTTTTATAATATAATATATTAAAAATTATTAAACTATATTTTATCCACTTTCATTTTAATAATTACTGTTATTAACAGGACTAATTATATTCCATGAATGTAAGTGGCTGTCCCTTATAATATATATATTCTTAATGAATCGATCGTAAAATCTATTTATGAAATATAAATGTGTTTTATTATTTAAACTATATCTCATTAATTATTTTTATTAATTATTCTCATAAATTTAGACTTATATAATTAATATAAATTAAAAATATATATATTTATTATCTTTTAAAAATATAAAAAAATATTTATTGCCTCAATTTTATCTCTCCATCTCACATCTTTATATTCTTTATATTTTCTTTTCTTTTTTTTATTTCACCTTTAGTTGTTTTCCTATAAATCAAGAAAAATGTTAGCGTGAGATAGAAATTTTCACGTTCAAAATTTGGTGCAAGAAAAAAAAAGTGTTGGAACTATAAATGGGTAAAATAAAAACATGTGAGAGATTAAAGAGAAATTATAATTTTTGTAATTTTTTTTAAAAGATAAATTTAAAAATAAAAAGAGATAATTATATTTAATTAAGAGAGATATATTAAAATTAATAAAATAGATATATTATAAGAATAAGAAATAAAGAAAAACAAATAATTTATTTTGATTTTATTAAAAAATAAATTTATTAAAAAGTATTTTTAAATGTTTGTTTGGTAGCATTAAAAAATTGATAGCTCTTGTTCCTTGAAAGAAATTGTACTAAAAATATCTTAATTGACTAGACATCATTCCCTTTTCAAAAATACATGTTTGAAATGAACATCTCAACTAATAAGGAGAAAAATCCACCCAATATGCTTTCAATTTTTTTTAATTATTATTATGAATTTGATTTTTATTGAATTTTAACTTGTAATTTTACAATTTTGAAATTTTTAATGTTACTAAAATTTTAACTCTTTTATTTTATATAATAAAAAATTCCTCACAAATGTATAGAAATAATGTATATATATATAATTTTCCTTAAAATATGATGCAGTGATGAAGCGGGTAAATAAAATTAAAACACGTTTATACCTTAAAGTCTTTGAGTCCACAAGATAAATAATTTTTGGAGTTCATCATAAATAAAATAATACTATTAATAATGATATATCATAAAATTATTATATAATAGGTCTGTTTATAAAATATCAAATCCTAATTGGAACTAATAAATTATTAAATATAAATTTTAACTATTCTAAAATTACTTAAAAAATAAGAAAAGTAAATCAAATCTATTTAGGAAATTAGATAAGTATAATAAATTTAAGAATTTTTCCTTTGTAGAATGACTCATTACACTAAATTTTCTCTGACCTTTTAAAAATATACTAACTTCCCCTTGACGAATGTCATAATATACTATTAGACCCTTCCGTCCAATTTTGTTATTAGTCAACTCTTAATTAACCATACAAGGATAGTAAAAAGACCAAAATGCCCTTATCTTTTATTTTTAATTAATTATATTCTATTTTTATTTTTATTTTTTTTAAGGTTAAAAAATTTATTTTCATACTTTTGAAAAATTTGAAAATAAAAATATTTTTATTTTATTTTTTAAAAAATAATAAATAACAAATAAAAATATTTTTAATTTTTAATTTTTAAATTTGTCAAAAATATGAAAATAAATTTTTTATTTGTATTAAAAAATTTAAGAAGAAATAAAAAAAAATTTAAGAAGAAATAATTTAATTTCTTCTTAAATTATTTTTTAAAATAAAAAATATTTTATAAAAAATATTTTTGTTTATTTTTTATTTTAAAATTTGTCAAAAATATGAAAATAAATTCTTTAACCTTAAAAAAAATTTCAAACAAAAATAGAATGTAATTAATTAAAAATAAATGATAATGACATTTTTGTCTTTTTACTACCCTTGTAAGATTGACTAACAATTGACTAACGGTAAAATTGGACAGAAGGATCTAGTAGTATATTATGACATTCGTCAGGGAGAAGTTAGTATATTTTTGAAAAGTCAGGAAGAATTTAGTGTAATAGGTCATTTTACAGGAAAAAATTATAATTAACCCTAAATTTAATCTAAATAGAAAATAGATAAATTACAATTAAAATATTTATAAAAATAGATAATTATCCCCACGTAATTCTCATTCACTTTAAGAAAACTCGACATCAAGTTTATAGCTTGAAATTGAAATCTTCCATCTTGAATAAATAAATATTTTGAATATGTTGGTATCTTTACGTAGCAAATTCCAAATGAATTTTTTATTTGAATTTTTAATTGATTTTGAGCAAAATTAAAATTATTAATCCCAATAAAATTAATCTTTTGAAACTCAATAGAATCATATGAGATGTGAGTTATGAGCTCATTTTGAAATTTGATAAATTGATTACCAAAATTTTCGCTCTTACTTCTTTATATATTCTTCTCACTTCGATATATCTCAAAAACCTCAATTCATTTTTCTACTTCTTTAATTGCTTCAACATTAATATTTATTTTTTCTTTCTCAATAATTGTTTTAACTTGTGAATCTTGTATATTTTCTTTTTTGATTTCATTTTCCTAAATATTAAGAATTTCATAAGCTTCAATCTTACTTAGTACATAAATAAAAACTGAATTTTATTATCCATAATTAATACATAAACTCATAAATTCAGTTTCGCTCTTATCATAGGTAAAAAAAATTTCACAATAACTTATAGGACTAATATGAGAATAATTCTCTAACTTCTTATAATATCTATTTAACTTATTTTCTTATCTAAATCATAAAACACATAATCATCATAAAATTCTTTCGCTAATAATTTTTTCATTTTTGTCAATAAAATAAATTTTATCATATATTTTTTGATAAACCACCCACCATTCTAAAGCACCATCTTTTAATTTTTAAAAAACAAATCTAATTTTTTCCTTTTCACGAATATCGCGAAAATCAAAATACACTTTCAAATCAAATAATCATTTTATAAAATATTTTTCATAAAAATTACCTTCAAAATAAAAAATATTTCTCTAATTATAAACGTTTTCATGAATAGATTGATGGTGAGTGTAAGATTTATCATATCTAAAATCTCGAAAATAAGAATTATTTAAACCAAAAATATGTCGACTGTACGTAACATCTTCTCAAATGTTATTTCTTCCATATTTTGGATCTCAAAAATTTACTTTCGAAAGACTTTGCCTTTCGCGATCACAGTCAATGAATAAATTACTTCGAATTCCGTAAATTGTTATCAAGGAGATAAACTTTCAACCTGCTTTGATACCATCTAACGCAACGAAAAAATTGATAAACAAGTTGATAAACAAGGCTAAACTACATGTACGCCTCATAGTCTTTGAGTGTATAAGAAAAATAATTTAATTTATGGAGTTCACTAAAAATAAAATAATACTGAAATTTTATTAATAATAATATATCATAAAACTATTATATAATAGACTTATTTATAAAACATCAAATCATAATTAGAAATTAATAAAATTATTAAATATGAATTTTAATTATTCTAAAATTATTTGAAAAATAAATAAAAAAACTAAATCTAGTCTATTTGGGGAATTAAATAAATATAATAAATTTAATCTAAATAAAAAATAAATAATTAAAATTAAAATATTTATAAAAATAAATGATTTTCTCCACATCAAAATAATTTTGGGTCCGTTGGTTGTAAAAACCCATTAGTTTCATTTGAATGTTTATTTAGCATGATTTTTTAAAAAACTTACCACCTAAAACGGTAATGCTGGTGGCAAAACCTGCCTTTCCATAAATGTGTTTAACCGTTGACAGATTAGTTAACTTAAAAAATACTACAATTAGTTGTTTAATTAATAATTAGTGTTCATGTCTGAAGTTTTCTGTGCACGTGTTGTTAAAATAATAAATTTCAAATTAATTAAATATTAAATATTAAATAAATTTATATACCATTAAATTTTTTAATCTTAATAATTAATTTTTAAAATTAACAATACGAAAATATAAATATATAAATTCTCAGTACTGTCTCTAACATTTGTGACATGTATCACAGAGTTTCAACCAAATTAAATAGTAATTAAAATTCCTCGATGTATGCATTTGTATAAACAAATGCTAACAGTTGATGGAATTGGATTGATGCCTTGGCAACGGGAGGGTCAGTTGCTGTTTTAGTCACGATTCATTAAATTTCTGCCAACCCAATACATAAAAAATTAAAAAAAAAAAGGCTTAATTTAATGGATAATAATTCAATATTTTACTGTTAGATCTGAACCTGTTTCAATAATTGGGATTATTTGTATTCCTTTTCTTTTGGACAGTAAATTAGTTCCAGAGATTTTAATTGTTGGTAATAATGAAATTTATCAGAGAAATAATTTAAATAATTTTAAAAAATAAATTATTTAATAATATATTTTTTTTAATCACCTTAATCATAAAAATTAAGTTTATGATTAAATTTTTTATTTGTATATATTTTAATATTTATTTTTATAATCTTTCAATATAAGATTTACTCTAATATTTTAATATTCTCTCCTCAAATAATAACTTACCTAATCCAGTTGTCACTTAATAATTCAAGTAGGGAATCTAATCTTCTGGTAATTTGATAAATTATTAGCACACTGATAATCTTGATTTTCTGATAATTTGATAAGTTATAAGTTCACTGATAATCTAATATTCTGATAGTTTGATGGTTATCAATCCACTAATTATTTATTTGTATTATAGAGTTTAATGAGTTTTCAATATACTAATAATTCTGTAATTTTATTTGTATTCTAGTAATTTGGTTTGTAATTTTATTTGTATTATGATAATTTTATAATTTAGTACGCCATGTTAAAAATATATTATGATATCATGGCTGTTTGTGAACGCACGTGAAGGGAGGAATCGATAACACGAAATTGACAAGTCGACATGCTACGCGCAGTGGACACTAAGTCACTGACACCGCACGTGTTTGGCTTCTAGAAAAATGCGAAAAGTCATGAAACTGGGGAAGTGAACAAAAATTGTTTCTAGATCTACAACCAAAACTGCGACTTTGCTTTGTTGGATTTGGACACACGCTTGAGCCAGATTGAATCAATGTTTCAAATTCTTTTTCAAATCTAGGGTTTTAAAATAATATTAGGTTCCATTTAAATAATTAATTATTTTAAATAATTAGATACTTTAAATTTATTATTATGTTTACTTTTTATAATTTT
>CANXYC013177711.1:0-10512 GCA_948193065.1 Aleurites moluccanus
TTAATAGATATGTATTAACAAAATTAATTCAAATAATATCTTTTAAATTAATCTTAATAATTATAATATAAACAATAACTTATTTTTAGAGTAACAACAACTTAAAAAATTATTCATAACTTCGAATGATTGTAATATTAACAAGCTTAAGATAAGGTCAAGTTGGAAATAGATAAATTGGATATATTAACAAAGGATTTTGTCTTATCATTTAACACGACAAGAATTGGTAAGAGGAAAGTGACATGTTGTTGACAGAACAGTTTTTGGGATTCTAGAAGAAAGCGAATCTTGAACGTGAAGGGAAGCTTTATTTTATTTTATTTTAATGATTTACTATTCTATCCTTATTTTTTAAAGAATATATTATTTAGTTTCTAAAATATTGATATCAGTTATATGATTGTTTTTTTCATTTATGCTAAATTATATAAAAAAAATTGAATGAAAAATATAATTAAATAAAGAAAAATGAGAAATTAAATGTGCGAATATATTTTATTTAATTAAATATAAAATATTAAATAAATTTATATACAATTGAATTTTTCAATTTGAAACTCTGATATTTATAATGTGATAAATTCAAATAAATTATAATGATAATTTAAAAATTAATATGATAACGAAGTAAGAAAAATGATTATACCATCTGCTTATTAAGTAATAATTGGATTTAAGAAAAATAAATAAATTACTTAATTATCACTTGAGAAAAGTGTTAAATTATATAAAAATAATAAAATAAAGAAAAATGAGAATCAAGTATGAGAAAAAGAAATTATTTAATTATCACTTGAGAGAAGTATTAAACTATATAAAAATAATAAAATGAAGAAAAATGAGAAATCAAGTATGAGAGTAGATTCCACGTTGCTCAAATATAAAATATTAAATGAATTTGTTTATATAATTTAATTTTTCAAGTTTAATAACTACTTTTTGAGATTTGCACCTTCATATATATATATAAACTTTAATATTTATGACATTATAAATTCAAGTAAATTATAATGATAACTTAAAATTTAACAATTTAAAATTAAAGTGATTTTGAATTTTATTTACAAGGAAAAAGTAAAAAATAATATCATATATCAATATATCACACTTAACAATAAAGTTTAAGATAGAATTTCAATAGATTTTGAAAGAGTCGTATTTTAATAATTATGTGGTTCTTAATAGTGACAGATCTTAATTACATATGTTGTAAGCAAAAACACACGCATATTAAGGAAATTAATTACAATTATCAGTTTTAGATAGGTAAAAAAATATATTTTATATCCTATATTCTCTTCTTTTTAATTTTTATAATTCATACAAAGAGTTGTCTTTTGAAATTAATTCGTAAGAGAGATTTATTTTTTATTTTTAGATTGAGAAGGCACCATTGAATTTGAGTCTATTATTAATATTATATATGCATTTTTCGTCATACTTAGCCTAAGTATTTAAGTAAAGGTTTAAATTATATAAATGAACTAATGGGTTATTTGGCCTATTAAACATTAAGTTCTGTAAATAAATTTTGATGTGAATTTTATATAGCAATTAATTAATATAATTTTTAATGACTTGTAAAGAAATTTAATTAGAATTTTAAGTGAAAATGGAGAAAAATGAATTAATGCAAGTGAATTAGTAAATACTATTCCAATGAGCAATATGGAGAAAAATGAAATATATATATATATATATATATATATATACATAACTGAAAACAGAACAAAACAGATCATCAAGCTCTGAATTCTAAAACTAGACAAGACAATCTATGAGATGGTCATCCATTACCCTCTTAAATTTGGGGGAAAAGATTGTTTTTTGTTATATTAACAAATGCAAAAACCTTCAATTACTAATTAATGGCTGTAACTTCTTTGGCTTCTCCTTTTATCTCCCCATGCTATGTCCTCGAATTCTTTAGAATTACTCTTTCTTATTAGCTCCGTAAGCTGAGAATGCCATTCTGTTCCCACGCATTTCTATCATCTAAAATCCCGAGCGGGACTGAGATCGCTTTCAAACCAACAGACAGAGATGAATCAGCAAATGAAAATTCAACGCGACTTTATCACCTAAGTTTCAAACCACATTATTTGATAACGTATTCTCATTATATTATTTTCTAACTCACCCCATTGGTTTGGCTTTTGGAAGCCAACCACTAAAACATGACGTTTAGTTAATTTTTTGAAATTGTAGCTAAAATTAATGGTTTTTAGCTCAAAAGCTAATTTTTATTTAAAAATATCATTAAAATTTAAAATAAAAATATCATTAAAATCTAAAATAATCACAAAAATATTTATTACTAAATAATAAATATATATATCATTATTTTGATTTTTAAAAATTTCAATATTTATATACATTCAGTAATTAAATACAAATTAATTAATATATGTAGTTATTTTTGTTAATATATTTTATGTGTAATATTAATGGTATATACCTAATATTCATATATAAAATAATGTATTTATTAGTCAATTTACAATCTAACTCTAATTTTTAACGGCAAAATTATTAAATACTATATAATTATTTATAACTTATGACCGCTAACAGCCACCACTAAATTAAATAGGCTCTAAAACATAATTATGTATTATCTTTACAAAAAATAATCCTTTCAAAAACATATTTTTAAAAAAATTATTTGAATAAAAAAAATGAGTTAACATGACATGTAAGTATTTTAGAGGTTAAATTATTTTATGAGTCGACCGAAAGATAATTTAATTATTTAAATTAATTAATTTTATTTTATTTAATTAAATTAAATTAGTTAATTAATTAAATTTAAGTCAGCTGACTTATATTTAATGAAAGCCTCAAACTAACCTTAAAGCTTAGTAGCAATTTTCACATGTACAGAAGAGAAAATTTTAGAGAATTATATCACATTCACCAATTGATCAGACGTGAGCGAGCTAAAAGGAATGTGAAAGAAGTGGAAAAAGAAGAGTTGAGTCGAAAGAAGCAATTAACATAGTTACTTTCCAATAAGCTATAATAAGAGAAAAATATTATAATGGTAAGCCTCAAAACCAATCATCAAAACAACTCAACAATCAATCAAATCAAACCTATAAGCAAGCAAATTTCAGTCAACAGACAAAACTTTTATGGCAATCAATTCCTCTCTTATAAACAATCTATCCATTAAAACAATCATTTTTCTGCAAGCCATATGTTAGTATTTCCAAAGCTTGATGACTTTTTTTTTTTAATGTCCTCACAGTCCATAATCTTTTCAAATTTCTTTTGTAATTATTCAATTTTCACAGAAATAAAAATCTACTTATTTTTTGCCAAATTTCTACTATTAAAAAAATCTAGAAATGTTTTTTTGACAGTATTATTAACTTAAAAATTAAGTTTAGGTTCCTTTAAAATTTCAAGATCATACTGATTAAAAACTAATACAAACGCATCAATCAACTTAAATATTTCACATCTATCATATATTCGTATTTTCTTCACACATTTTAAAGAAAAAATACAATTCACAAATGTTTTTCAAAAATAAATTACTTTTGGCAAAATTAAATCAACAAAAATTTCTATGTAAAGTTAAAATCAATAATTGAGATCCTTCACCCTCTCACATAGTAAAAAACAATATCAAACCACCCGTTCATGCACTTAATTATAAAATTCCAACCTAAAAACTATATATATATATTGCAACTTAATAGAGTTGTTTTAAATCAAATTCAACAACTATCCTTGATAATTTAATTAATTTTATAAAAAAAATAGTCAACAAAATAAATAATGTGTGTTCATGTAGTTTTGTCAAACCACTTCAATGATACTCTCAAATAATTAAATGTGTCATCATAATTCATAAAAATATTTTAAGGTATTGCTATTGCACAGTGGAAAACTTCTTCCTTGCCGGCTATTTTCTGAATGTGTTCTTTCAATTTTTATTTGATTTTAATCTATATGGTGATAATTCTGTATATAGCCCTTATCTTGATTAGGAATGAAAAAAACCTATATATTTTCTTTCTTGTTTCTTTTTGTTAAATTGACTATTCCATTTGCCAAATGGGTAGAATTAGTGAACATGATAAGTGATGACTTATGAGGCATAAACATAGATGGAAATAATTGGATGTGGTTGTCCTTAAAAAAATAAAAATTATATATATATATACTGCCATTCTCAAAATTCTAGAAATTTAGTTAGTTGAATATGTGCACAAATTTTATAATAAGGTTAATTATTTTTTTTTTTATAAAATAATTTAATATATAAAATCTCTGATAACTTTTTCAAAATTATATTAACTTTCTATCATGAATGAATTATTCAATGGACGAAGTGTTGATTGTGCAAAAATTAAGCTACACACACTAAACTAACCTCTAAGTCATCATTTAATCGGGATTTAAACCTTATGTCGCCATCGTCGATCATCGATTCTCGCGATCTTAATGTCGATCTTTGTAGTCAAGAACCCATAGCTCAAACTACTTTGGGCTGCTGATCGATTAGTAGTCATCGATTCTTCATATCGCCATTGCTTCTTTGTCGGTCATTGTTATTGGTTCAGTTGCTCCTGTCATCTCCTCCAACACCAATCGAGGCAAGTCCTTCGACCTATGCTTGTTGGTTTTCGTTCTCTTTTTTTTTTTTCTTTGCTTTGCTTTTCCTTTTCTTTAATTAATTTTTATAATATAATATATTAAAAATTATTAAACTATATTTTATCCACTTTCATTTTAATAATTACTGTTATTAATAGGACTAATTATATTTCATGAATGCAAGTGGTTGTTCCTTATAACATATATATTCTTAATGAATCGATCATAAAATCTATTTATGAAATATAAGTGTGTTTTATTATTTAAACTATATTTCATTAATTATTTTTATTAATTATTCTCATATATTTGGTCTTATATAATTAATATAAATTAAAAAATATATATATTTATTATCTTTTAAAAATATAAAAAAATATTTATTGCCTCAATTTTATCTCTCTATCTCACATCTTTATATTCTTTACATTTTCTTTTCTTTTTTTTTTATTTCACCTTTAGTTGTTTTCCTATAAATCAAGAAAAATGTTAGTGTGAAATAGAAATTTTCATGTTCAAACTTTGGTGCAAGAAAAAAAAAAGTGTTGGAACTATAAATGGGTAAAATATAAACACGTGAGAGATTAAAGAGAAATTATAATTTTTGTAATTTTTTTTAAAAGATAAATTTAAAAATAAAAAGAGATAATTGTATTTAATTAAGAGAGAGATATTAAAATTAATAAAATAGATATATTATAAGAATAAGAAATAAAGTAAAATAAATAAATTATTTTGATTTTATTAAAAAATAAATTTATTAAAAAGTATTTTTAAATGTTTGTTTGGTAGCATTAAAAAATTGATAGCTCTTGTTCCTTTAAAGAAATTGTACTAAAAATATCTTAATTAACTAGACATCATTCCCATTTCAAAAATACATGTTTAAAATGAACATCTCAACTAATAAGGAGAAAAATCCACGCAATATGCTTTCAATTTTTTTAATTATTATTGTGAATTTGATTTTTATTGAATTTTAACTTGTAATTTTACAATTTTGAAATTTTTGATGTTACTGAAAAAACCATTGTTGTTGAAAGGTTGATCATGGTAGGCAATCATATATTAGATTTAACTCTTTTATTTTATATAATAAAAAATTCCTCACAAATGTATAGAAATAAACCTAATTATTATTTTATATAATAAAAAATTCCTCACAAATGTACAGAAATAAACCTAATTATATATATATATATATATAAAATTTTCCTTAAAAATATGATACAGTGAGAAAACGAGTAAATAAAGTTAAAATACGTTTATACCTTAAAGTCCTTGAGTTCATAAGAAAAATAATTTTTAGAGTCAACCATAAATAAAATAATACTATTAATAATGATATATCATAAAATTATTATATAATAGTTCTATTTATAGGATATCAAATCCTAATTGGAACTAATAAAATTATTAAATATAAATTCTAACTATTCTAAAATTACATAGAAAATAAGAAAAGTAAATTAAATCTATTTAGGAAATTAGATAAGTATAGAAAATTTAATCTAAATAAGAAATAGATAAATTACAATTAAAATATTTATAAAAATAAATAATTATCCCCATATAATTAATATTTATAAAAATAAATAATTATCTCCACATAATTCTCATTCACTTTAAGAAAACTCGACATCGAATTTATAGCTTGAAATTGAAATCGAGTTTATAGCTTGAAATTGAAATCTTCCATATCAAATAAATAAATACTTTGAATATGTTCGTATCTTCATGTAGCAAATTCCAAATGAAATTTTTATTTGAATGTTTAATTGATTTGGAGCAAAATTAAAATTATTAATCTCAATAAAATTAAACTTTTGAAACTCAATAAAATCATATGAGATGTGAGTTATAAGCTCATTTTGAAATTTGATAAATTGATTACCAAAATCTTCAGTCTTACTTCTTTGTATATTCTTCTCACTTTGATATATCTCAAAAACCTCAATTCATTTTTCTACTTCTTTAATTGCTTCAACATTAATATTTATTTTTTCTTTCTCAATAATTGTTTTAACTTGTGAATCTTGTATATTTTCTTCTTTGATTTCTTTTGCCTGAATATTAAGAATTTCATAAGCTTCAATCTTACTTAGTACATAAATAAAATTTGAATTTTATTATCCATAATTAATATCTAAACTTATAAATTCAGTTTCACTCTTATCATAGGTAAAAAAAAATTCACAATAACTTTATAGGATTAATATGAGAATAATTCTCTAACTTCTTATAATATCTATTTAACTTACTTTCTTATCTAAATCATAAAACATATAATCATCATAAAATTCTTCCGCTAATAGTTCTTTCATTTTTGTCAATGAATAAATTTTATCATATATTTTTTGATAAACCACCCACCATTCTAAAGCACCATCTTTTAATTTTCAAAAAGCAAATCTAATTTTTTCCTTTCCATGAATATCGTGATAATTAAAATATACTTTCAAATCAAATAATTATTTTATAAAATATTTTTCATAAAAATTACCATTAAAATAAGAAATACCTCTCTAATTAGGAACGTTTTTATGAATAGATTGACGGTGAGTGCAAGATTTATCATATTAAAAATTCCAAAAATAAGAATTATTTTTTAAATTAAGAATACGTCGACTGTATGTAACATCTTCTCGAATATTATTTCTTTCGTATTTTGGATCTCAAAAATTTACTTTCAAAAGACTTTGCCTTTCGCGATCACAGTCAATGAAGAGATTGCTTCGAATTCCGTAAATTGTCATCAAGGAGATAAGCATTCAATTTGCTTTGATACCACCAGACGCAGCAAAGAAGCGGGTAAACAATGCAAGAATACGTGTACGCCTTAAAGTCTTTAAATGCATAAGAAAAATAATTTAATTTATGAAGTTCACTAAAAATAAAATAATACTGAAATTTTATTAATAATAAGATATCTTAAAACTATTACATAATAGACTTATTCATAAGACATCAAATCATAATTAAAAATTAATAAAATTATTAAATATGAATTTTAACTATTCTAAAATTATTTAAAAAATAAATACAAAAACTAAATCTAATCTATTTGGGAAATTAAATAAATTTAATAAATTTAATCTAAATAAGAAATAAATAATTATAATTAAAATATTTATAAAAATAAATAATTATCTCCACATCAAAATAATTTTGGGTCCGTTGGTTGTAAAAACCCATTAGTTTCATTTGAATGTTTATTTAGCATGAGTTTTTTAAAAAACTTTCCACCTAAAACGGTAATGCTGGTGGCAAAACCTGCCTTTCCATAGATGTGTTTAACCGTTGACAGATTAGTTAAACTTAAAAAATACTACCATTAGTTGTTTAATTAATAATTAGTGTTCATGTCTGAAGTTTTCTGTGCACGTGTTATTAAAATAATAAATTTCAAATTAATTAAATATTAAAGATTAAATAAATTTATATATAATTAAATTCTTTAATCTTAATAATTAATTTTTAAAATTAACAATATGAAAATATAAATATATAAATTCTCAGTACTGTCTCTAACATTTGTGACATGTATCACAGAGTTTCAACCAAATTAAATAGTAATTAAAATTCCTCGATGTATGCATTTGTATAAACAAATGCTAACAGTTGATGGAATTGAATTGATGCCTTGGCAACGGGATGGTCAGTTGCTGTTTTAGTCATTATTCATTAAATTTCTGCCAACCCAATACATACAAAATTAAAAAAAAAGGCTTAATTTAATGGATAATAATTCAATATTTTAATGTTAGATCTGAACCTGTTTCAATAATTGGGTTCCAGAGATTTTAATTGTTGGTAATAATGAAATTTATCAGAGAAACAATTTAAATAATTTTAAAAAATAAATTATTTAATAATATATATTTTTTTAATCACTTTAATCCTAAAAATTAAGTCAATATACTTTAATTTTTTATTTATATATATTTTAATATTTATTTTTATAATCTTTCAATATAAGATTTATTTTAATATTTCAACACTCTCTGCTCAAAAAATAATTTATCTGATTCAGTTGTCACTTGATAATTCAAATAGGTAATCTAATCTTTTAGTAGTTTGATAGATTAACGGCACATTGATAATATTGATTTTCTGATAATTTGATGGGTTATAAGTCCACTGATAATCTAATATTCTGATAATTTACTGGTTATCTTCTCCATTAATAATTTATTTGTATTATAGTAATTTAATGAGTTTTCAATATACTAATAATTCTGTAAATTTGTTTGTATTTTAGTAATTTGGTCTGTAATTTTATTTGTATTATGATAATTTTATAATTTAGTACGCAATGATAAAAACACATTATGATATCATGAAAAAATTTATTAGAGGGATAATTTAGATAATTTGAAAAGAATAAGTTATTTAATAATATTTTTTATTGAATCACTTCCACTATAAAAATTTGAATTAAGTAAATATAGTTAGATACTCTATTTGTATATATTTTGATATTTATTTTAATAATATTTTAATGTGAAATTTAGTCTAATATTTCAACAAATGCGATTAAAATTTAGTGGGTATTTGATATATATATATATATATATATATATATATATTTTGTTAGCAACGAAGAGGGAAATTTTTAAGATGAATGAATATTTGACATACAAATAAAAATTGTTAATATAGTTATAAACTCGTAGTTTTATAAAAAAAAAAAATATTATATTTTAATTAATATAAAAATAGAATAGCTTATAATTGTATAAATATGCAAACTTTTTTTTTTTAATTATTAATCTAGTTTTAGATTTCAAGAACTATTAGTTTAATGTTAAACTCAATAATTATAAAATAAACTATAATTTAAACCCAACAAGTATAACATATTAAATATTCAGAAATTCAATAATTGTAATACATTGAAGCTTAAGATAAGGTTTAGGAGTAGCTGGAAGTGGATATGTTGGATAATTTATCATTAATATAAAGGTTTAGGAGCAGCTGGAAGTGGATAAGTTAGATAATTTATCATTAATAAAGGCAGGAGTGCATCCGATTCGGTTTAGATGATTTTTAAAACTTTTTTAAATCAAACCGATAATAACAGTTTAAAAAATTCAAATTGAATCAAATTGTAAAGACTAATTTAACAATTTAAAATATAGGTTTATTTTTATTTTGACGATTTATTAATTTCAAAATTTTAATATATTATTTTTTAAATTACATTTGAATTTATAATAAATATAATTATTAACTATTTAAATAATTATAAAATTTTTAAAAATTCTTAATAATACATCAAATTTATTTTAAAAAATATATATTTTAATTAATCATACTATAAAATATGCTAAATACAAAATATAAATATTAAAATATATAATTTTGTATGTATATAATAAATAAAAATTCAGTTCAATTTAATTTAATACTTTTAAAAAATAAAATTATAATCAAATCAATTTTTCAATTTATAAAATTATTCAAACTAAATTAAATCAAAACCATCATTTATATAAAATCACGGTTTATGATCATATTAATTTGGTTTGAATCGATTTAGACGGTTTGGGCTGTTTGTGAACGCACGTGAAGGGAGGAATCGATAACACGAAATTGACAAGTCGACATGCTACGCGCAGTGGACACTGAGTCACTGACACCGCACGTGTTTGGCTTCTAGAAAAATGCGAAAAGTCATGAAACTGGGGAAGTGAACAAAAATTGTTTCTAGATCTACAACCAAAACTGCGACTTTGCTTTGTTGGATTTGGACACACACTTGAGCCAGATTGAATCAATGTTTCAAATTCTTTTTCAAATCTAGGGTTTTAAAATAATATTAGGTTCCATTTAAATAATTAATTATTTTAAATAATTAGATACTTTAAATTTATTATTATGTTTACTTTTTATAATTTT
>CANXYC013178483.1:0-75978 GCA_948193065.1 Aleurites moluccanus
TAATTTTTTTTTTTTTTTTTTTTTTTTTTTTTTTTTTTTTTAACTTTTATTCAGAATGAAATTGATATTTGCTTTTGTTAAGGTTAATTGACACATAATTAAGTAAAAAAAAATGATTAACTAGTTGATGTAGTATTTAAAAGAATATATATTTTATTATTTAAGAATTAAAGTTAGGTGATAATGAAATTAAAAGTTTTAATGAGAGTTTTTGGAAATATTTAAAGAATAAGTGATTATGAACAATAAAAAAATTATTAAATAAAAAAATATTTTTACCAAAATAACTTTTTAAAATTTGATATTTTTTCAATTGAATTCAAAATTAATTAATTATTTTTATTATTAAATATTTAAATAAATGAACTCAATCATTCATTCTAATTAATAGATTTTGAATTCTCAACATCCATATATATTTTTTATTAATTCGAATTTTCTATTTCATTTTATATCACATCTCTTATCACATATTATTTTCATGTGTCACATAAATTTTTTTATAAATAGTGTGGCATATAAAAAATAATATATAACAAAAAATTTTGATACAATTGGGACTAAAATTCAAACTGGTCTTTTACATGTAACGTTTAATTACTGGAATTAAATGGTATTTGCTGCTTTTTCATGTGCATACCAAATATTGTTGAGTATTATAAAATTTATGGGCATTAAAAAATAACTGTGCTTCATTTTATTTTTTTTAAAGAAAAAAAAAAGAAAATAATGGAAATTAGTGTAGGTTATCTTTTTATTGTCATTGGAGGAGTAGCCAAATGATAAAGTATTTATCTTCAAATGTAGTAGGACAGATGTTAAAATTGAATTTAATTATTAATGATCTAAATTTTTATTTTTTCTAGAAAATATAAAATAAATAAAAAATATTTGAAGTATTTTTTTTGTGTGTGTTGGTGTGCTAAATATTCTATTTTTTATCTGAAGAAAAAACAAATGTAAAATATTCAAAACACACTGAGAAATAATAAAACATATAAAAATAAAATATGTAAAATAGTAATGATTTTCAATGTACATAGAAATTAAAAAAATATGTAAAATATTGATGTTTAAATTTTTGAAATCTAATGCACAAGATGTAAGAATAAGACTAGTTTGATCTTGAGGATGAAATAAATTTAAGTATGAGAGAGTGAAAAAAGATGCAAAAATCTGAAGATGAAATAGCAAAGAAAAAGTTTATGTAAATAATATCATAATACATTAATACTTGGTTGGTCATGATGGTGGATATCTTGACCTGACCATTTAAATAGTAGTTTCAAGTTCAAGTTTTATAAATGGAGTAATTAGTGTTGAGAGAGTTAAAACTGCCGAAAATGATATCTACGATTCAAATATGAATTAATCGATAGTGGTCGGTTACCAAATGATTTAATAAAAAAAATAATAATAATAATACCATAATACTAATATACAAATAGCAAAATTTCTAAGCATATTTGATTCTTCCATCATTGATTTTAACTTCTTTGTTATCTGCCCAATGTTATGCCATGAGTTCCGTTGCATTATGTGATCTGATGATGTTCTTCTTAATTTTGTTGAGCTATGAAGCAGAGAGGAGACATAATTTCATACTTTTAATGATTTTCTTCAAAATGGATTCAGTTTTTTATAACCTTGTGCTTTGTTGTGCCGTTATGCATTCTGAACATTCCATCATTGATTTTAATTTCTTTGTTGTTTGCCTAATGTTATGCCATGAGTTACATTGCGTGATGTTGTTCTTCTTAATTTTATTGAGCTATGAAGTAGAGAGGAGACATAATTTCATACTTTTAATGGTTTTCTTCAGAATAGATACAGTTTTTGATAACCTTATGCTCTGATGTACCGTTGTGCATTCTGAACATTTAATAATGCAAATGTGTAGTCAACCTTCTCAAGACTTTTTTTCCTATTCTTGATTGGAGCAAAATTTCACCCTTTTCTTCATTTTGGTTTTCCATCATAGGGTTTTGTTGCACATAATGTTAAAATATAAATCTCATATCGATTAAATAGAATATATTAAAAATATTAAAAATTTATATAGGCATGAGAGTGCTAACCTATAATTAGATTATCTAACTTCAATAGCTAGCTTTTGAAATTAGTACTCCTATGATTATATAAATTCTCAATATTTTTAACATAATATCAGAGCAGAAAAATAATCAAACTCCCCATTAAATCATAATTTGAACTAAAATTCTAATTTTTCTTTCAATTTCAGCTCACTGAGATCCATATTAGGCTCTCAATTTCATCATGTAGGAAGATCTGTATTGAGTTTAATTATATTAACTTAATTTTCATAATAGATTTGTAAGTGTCAATTAGACGTAATAAAAAATTATTTTGATCCAGTTATATTTTGATTCAGTTGTCACTTGAGAGGATATTAAAATATAAATCTCACATCAATTAAATAAAAAATATTAAATAAATTTATATATAATTAGACTTTTTAATTTTAATAATAATTTTTTAAAATTAATTATATAAATTATCAATATTTTCGATATTCCTTAAATGTATCAATCTAGCCTGGAGGATAGGCAGCTTGCATGTTCGGCCAGCACCCTTAACTGTCAAATATCTTCGTCCGCTAAAAACTGATGATTGGACGGCTGAAAAAATCGATGACCATGTAAAGATGGTACATAACACATGTTGAAAATCTTCCACAGTCTCAAAGGCCTCTTCAGTAGAAAGTACCACAAACAGTCCCTAGTTCTAGTTGAGGCATCTTCTCTTTGTGATTTTAACAACCTGGCAAATGTAACTTTTAGATTAGCAGACATATCGATGCTTGTACTTCTGATTCTCTTGCAATAATTGTTTGATCCATATCAGTTGCACTACAGGTTTTCATATAGCTTGTATAGTTCAATTACTATGATTTCAACATAGATGTGACATTACCTTCTCATTGATAAAATGCAATATGAAGGGTTTTTTTTTTTTTTAGATATCTTGTTATGTCCTTGAACTTGGTTTACATGCATATAAAATAACCTTGAAAATCATTCAAGATTATCATTGCTATAGTTGCTGCCTCTGCAGATACATAGTAGCCCCAGAGAAGACTACAATAGAATATTTACATTAAATTATATTATATGTGCAATCAGATATTTAAAATTTATATATATATTGAAAAAAATTCAAATTCAAATTTATATTCAAATCGAGAAATATATTTTCAATAGGTTAAATAGCGAGTATATAAATGTAAATAGACAATTGAAAATGGTAAATTGAAAGTAATTTAACAAAATTGTTTAAAGAATAGCAAAATAATTAAATTTTTTAAACATGGTTTAAGATGCCAAAATTATCCTATGTTTTGAAAGTTATTCCAAATCTCATTCTTATTTCTAAAATCATTGTGGAAATGTTTCTAGTTTAATACTAAGTTTTGGCATACATGTTATGAAATTTATGGACTTAAACTATACTTTTAGGGGTTAGAAAAAAAAATTCAACTGAGATTTTTTTGAGGAAAAATAAAATTTATATTAATAGAAAGAAAAGCATATGAAAACAAATACAAATAATAAAAAAAAAATCCAACCATCTTAATATAATTTGATACTATTTCACTAAGGTGAGAAATATAAATTCAGATCTACATATAAATAAATCATCCAAATCATAGTGAATAAATTTTGGTTTATTTGGCAACTGAGATTTTGGTTTAAAAGTATTTCAGAGGTCACATATTTGACTCTTTGTATTTATTATTTGTATTATATATAATTTTTTTGGGCAAAAAGGAAAAAGGAAAAGAAAAATAAGTACAAAATATAAAATTATACATGTGAAAATGACAAAAGTGCAAGAAACCATTGGTGGGGAGGTGCCCCAAAAAAAAGGTATACTTTAAGTTTTTAGAAAAATATTAAGCAATTTTAAAAATTAGAAAAATGGGAGAGTAGCAACAAGCCTACAAATTTACAATTTCCATATAAATTTTATTATTTTGAACAAATTTGAATATCTTTCCAAATATATTAGTTTTTTATAACAAGAAAATATATTAATTTTGAATTTAAAGGAAAAAAATTATTTATATATATATATTTTTGCTTTCTTCCATTAATTTCCAGTTCCTTCTAAGATTTTTATTTTATTTTATATACACTACTCTACAAATTGTCAATCTATTGGGACCCACTTGTTACCTTAAAAAAAATAAATTATTGGGACCTACTTGGACTGGGTGACAATTTCCTCCATAACAGGTGGGGGGACACTAATTCTTTCCCTGAAACACCAATTTGTCCACATTCCATGCAGTTTATTATTGGTTTGTCTCAAATTCTATGTCACAGTCAAGCCAACTTACTACAGCCAAGGGGCCTTCAGTGGACCTCATCTTCTCCGTCTCTGAACAACCAAAAAAAAAGATTTCAATTAGATTTTTTTGGTTTTTGGAGCAACTCTGAAAATCGAGAGGTTCCTGAAAATTATTTTCTTAAACCAAACTTTTTATTTTTATTTAATTTTAATTGGGTTTCTATTCTTTTTCTTCAAAAGGTATGCTTTTCCTTCTTCTTCTTCACAATCCCTAGCAATTGTTGCTTGCTTTGTGAAACACTCTGTTTTCTGCTTTTGTTGTTGCTGTTCCTTTAAATCTTTAATTTTAACTTCTTCTTTTTTTCTTTTTCTTCTTTTAAAATAAAAGTAAAAACTTTTACTTCCAAAGAGTAACAGTTTACTAATCCAAGTTTTATTTATTTATTTTTTTTGTAAACACTTTTCCTGGCTTATTTTCTCAGCAACCTATGCTAGGCTTTAGGGTTCTGGTTAAACAAAATATGTGAAATTTGGAGTCTTTTTTTTTTTGGGTATATGGGCACCCTTTTAATTTTCTAACGGTTTTGTATATACTTGTTGTTTTAGTGTTCCTAACATTGCCATGATTGCAAGACTATAGAAGGTCTAGTGGGTTTACTCTCTCAGAATTTGTAATTGGATTTTAGTTAGTTGTGTATTTTGCCCATCATTCATCTCTCTTTGCTGTGTATTTATGCTTATTTAACTTCCTCTAATTTTTAGCTTTTTTTACTCGTTTTTATAGTGCATGACTTTTCAAATTGAAAATGCATTTATAATCTTATGAAATTGTTGAGGTAATATGCCATTTCAAGATGTTTTACTATTGTTAGAATTCTGGATTTGGAGGAATAATATCTATGATACAGAATTTTAGCTTTGCTTTGGTGCTGTAGTTGCATTCGTATTTGTTCCTTTATTAGCTTTTGCTGGCGATTATTTTATTGCTATTTTAAGCACTCTATCCATATGGAAGCTTAGTGTGAATGAGAGAGTATGTGCTTTATATATTTTGAACTGTAGTTTGGAAAGCAGTCACTGCATGGTTAATTTTGCAAATGAAACAACTATTCCTTGCTATTTATGACCCATATGCGCGGTAATCAAGTACTTGATTGAGATCAAGCGCCTCATGATTTTCTGTATTTTCCTTGGTTCGGTGATAGGTAATGTAATTTGAGCATCGCAACAGCGTCCATTTACATGTATTCGTATGTGCATGTTCATCATCATCTTAACCTTGTGTAAGTACCTTGAGCATACTAACTTCAGGACTTTGCTAAACAGAAAAGTCCTGTTTTCATGTTCAGGCGAAAAGATTGGGAACTTTTAGAATTTATGAAATTTTCTAATTGATTTCCATGCAAGCATTATTACATGAGTATGGTTTTACTCAATTTCAGCGTTTTCCTTATAGATAGAAGCACTTAAGTTGCTTTAGAACTCAATGCTATACGTAGTTGGGTAATTAAATAGACATAGAAAAGTTTACGTTATAGTTATACAAAATTGTGCTGGTACAAGTATATATTTGTAATGTGCAAGGATTTGATGGCATACCAGCTTCATAGTTCCAGGCTAGTTGGATATCTTAGTGTGAAGTACAAGGCTAACATTTTTATTCACTAATGTAGAGGGGTTAAGTTTAATGGGCTAATATGGAATGATAAGGGGAGGTTAATAAAAATATTAGAAATTTGGACAATGGGTTTGCATTGGAGTGCTAACCTACCAAGCAAATTGATTGTCCTTTGTGAACTTGGTTGAGTTGTTATTGTTTCCAGTTGAACCAATTTACAAGCTAATAAAAACAAAATCTCATATGGTATGGAAAGATTAAAACATATGGTCATATTGATTTTGAAGTGTGCTAGCATTTCAAAAACTGAAATATAAAACAAGAGCCAAAAATATGGAGAAAACTATCCTTCACAAAAGGATTAGAAAAGACAAAATTGACTATGGAATAATAATGAGTATCTGTAACATTGAATCATGTTATGTCGCATTATTATGTGCAAGTGGCTTTTCATGATGTTTGAAGTGGTGAAGTTATTTTTTGTGCTATGATTCATTTATTTGGACCTTTTACTTAAATGCAAAGGATTGTTAGTTACATATTAAACCCTTGTATAAAAAATATCCATGTCATCGTTCAAGTGATATCATTGTACAATGGCCTTTTTTCAGAAGCCATTTTGGTTAAGTTTGACAAATTCATTTGTGCATTTTTTTTCTAAAAGATTTTGCACTTATTCTTTGACTGAGGACTTAAAGTAGTAGAATCTAGCATGAATTAAATGGTCTAAAGTAGCAGAATCTAGTATGATGTTGAAGACCTTAAGAATTCTTGGAATGCCTGAACACTGTTGAGAGGAAAGGATGTGCTGTTGGATTGTTTGTAGATATTGCGTCTAGAACTATCTATGTAACTAATTTTATATGACGTCAAGCTGGCGCCATTCATCATTGTGTTTTGCATCTGCCACCATGTATTTTATACGCAGGTTGGGTGGCCATTTTTTGCTAACGTTTATTGTTGAAAGCATGAGTATCTACACTTTGCACATGTTGCTCAGATTTTCAGGGTTGGTTGCTTCTAAAAATTCAATATTAACAGCACTTTACACTGCAGGGAGGAGAAACCATAGAATAAATTCTGTGGAAGGAGTAAAAGATTATATAATAAATACTGAACATGAATGAAGCAAACCAAGGGAACAATCCTGATGTATCGGCAATTGTCCCTGTGAAGCGCAAGCGTGGTCGTCCACGCAAGTATCCAAGACTGGCTCCTGATCATGGGAGGGGTGTTCATGCTTCAAGGGTTCGGAATCCAAATCATGGGGGCAGCTCTCGTGTTCCACCTTTATTTGTCAGGGTAAATGGAAATCAGCCCTGTCAAGAAGATCCAGTTAATGATGACAGTGATGTCATGGTAGGTCAGGTAGTTCATGGTGTCATTGAGGCAGCATTTGATGCTGGATATTTGCTCACTGTCAGGGTTGGTAACTTGAAAACCCTTTTGCGGGGTGTTGTTTTTAAGCCTGGACATTACGTTCCTGTTTCCGCAGACAATGATGTTGCCCCGGGTGTTCAAATGATCAGAAGAAATGAGATTCCTCTCCCAAGAGAAACCTATGCTCAGGTGCATAGCCATTCTCGGTCTAGAGAGAGAAATGGAACTGCTCATGCAGCTCGAACTGCTAATCCAGTACACTCCAAAGGTAGACAGGTGCCTTTAATATCAAGTCAAATTTCTTCTCCTGGGATATCAAGAGGTATTGTGGTACCTGTAGTACTCCAGCCTGTTGAGTTGGCAAATGGGTCTGCTGGGGAGCTGTCATCCGTTGCAACCCAGCCTATCCATGCAGTTGCCTCGAAGGGCAAACAGGTGCTAGATTCTGCTCATCCATCAAATGGATTGACACCCACAAACGAAGTGCGGGCAGTTGAAACCCAGCTGCTTCACTTTCAGTCTCGAAACAACCACCAGGTAATGTCTACAAGCATAAAGAATGAAGTTGGTGTTAATCAAAATTCAGCAGAGGCACTGCAAAAGACTGAAGCGAAATCAGTGAAATTGCCTCATATGCCTTTTGAGAAACTGTTAACTGAAGTCATCAAGAGAACTCAAGTCCCATCACTGTCAACCGAGACTAATATCAGCTCAGCTATTAAATTGTCTGCTAAGGATTCTAACCTTGCTGCAGAAGATTCTGCCGATGATGCAGATCAGCCACTTTCTGTTGAGCCCCTGCAATCTGTACAGCCGGTTCTGCAAAATCACCCTGCAGTTGTGTCAGGACCATTGGAGAATTACAGAACTGGCAAAATGACTGAACTGTTGCAGGTAATGTGTTCAACTAGAATGCAATTAATGTTAAATCAGTAATTAGGTGAACATCAATGGCTTGTAAACTGATATTCATCACTTAAGAAGGTTTTGCAGGAAAACTTGACTGAAAACCAGGCAACTCCACTGCAGGATGCAACTGCAGATCCCGGACTGGAACCAGATGAACCAAGCCCTGAAACTGAACTTACAGATGAAGAAAATGGTCATTCAAAGAAGCAGTCACGGGCTTCAAGTGTCTGAAGCAATAAATGTTTCTTTGGGGACTGATGTAGAAATCTTGTTATCTTAAGAATAGGTAGAAGGCCAAACAAAATCTATATTTAAACCTTACAGACGTAAGGTCTTCTCTTAAATGCTGCTCAGTTCACAATGAGGTTTAAAAAATTTAGGAATTGCAAGTTATATGACAGTTTGAAGTTAGCTACTTCAAATATTTATACAGCCCTTATATTCTGTTCAGGTTATCTGGACTGTTCCTCAGGGTGTATGATCCAGTATTTGCAAAAGAAAAAAAGACGAGATGTTTGGTCATTTGCTTTCTCACTGCAGGTGACATAAAAATTTAATTTTTTAACGATAAATAGGAAGATTGCATTGGTAAAAGATTTAGAAGTGCATTGTTTTTCCACATGTGGCAGATGTCTTGAGCACAGCTCATTTGGCAGGTCAAGCAGGAGATTGTCTCATTTAGGGCTCATTTGATCTGCGGAATGGAATAGGTATTTCATGGAATAGTTATTCTACAAAATGAAATAGCTATTTTTTTTTTTAATTTATTTTATAAGTTTGAAAAATATTGACTATATATTATAAATTATAATATGTTAAAAATTTCAATCAGAAGTTGAAATTATAAATTTATTATTTCATATTTAATCTTAAAATAATCTTATTCCATGCTATGAGATTTCTTTTGCCTGTTAACATAAATTTTTTAGAGTACATCATCCAATGTTTTCTTCTATTACAAGTTCAAGAAGCTCAGAATCAGCCTTGTTTTGCCATTTGGTTCTTTCAGGCAAGCTTAGAAGTTCTTTCCAAATAGAAGGCAGTCCCTCGCTTAAGTTCCCGGCTTAATGATCATCTTTCAAATATTTGAGAAGCTGCTTTCATGGCTTTTTCCCCCTTTCTTTTGGTGTCTTTGTTACATGAGAAGGAGAGGGAAAAGCAGAAGTGAGAGCAAAAGTTTTAACTCCTACCTTCTTGATTGATGTAATAAGAACTAGAAGCCCAAAACAAAACATTGTTATAATATCAAATAAATTCTAGGTTTTTGAGAGGGAAAGGATGTTTTCTGAAACAACGCATTGGCAGTTATATACTCCATGATAAAAAGAGGATGGGTTTTATCCAAATCTTGCCAAGCAATCACAAGAAATGGGATGGCAAGATGAAATGAATTTTTCCAAATGACCACCTGTATCAAAACATTGTGGATGTCCGTCTGTTTCAATATATTGTACTCCTGGCTCTAATTTCAACTACGCAGCTTCCTTTTCGATGGAGGAACTTTACTCCAATTTCCCAGAACACAGAAATACCACCCCTAGATCAGGTCATACCTCAACATCCCAGAAAGAAATTGCTTTAACCCCATATTCAAGGGACAAAAATGAAGTAACTCTATACTAAGATGTGTTTCACAAAAAAAACACCATGGCCCAAAATTTTTATCATTCATAAAAAAGAATCATAGAATTATATTAAAGGACTATATTTATGGAAACTTGGCCCCGAAGAGAGCATTAGATCCTGGAACTGGAATGGGTCGATTAGCTAGAATTGGAGGCTGCAAAAGAGGAATGTGGCTTGGCATTGCAAATGGCTGCTGGCCACCAGCAACAAAAGGTGGGGGTGCGCACAGTTGAATTGCCTGGCCTGCTGCACTTCCTGCAATCCAAGAAACCAATTCAATCGGCAAGAAAATTATGTACAAGGTAAAGAAATGAAAAGGAATACAAGATTGACATAATAATCTTAAGCAAATAAGATCAAGTAATACCAAGAAATACAAGATTCTGTATCCATATAAGCAAAGGGTATATAAATTATGGAACCAATTCATACATCAGCAATATATTCAAATTCTGACATAGGAAAGAAAGTGAGATATACATTAGGCCTTATATCTATATTTTCTCCAGGGATGAAGATGTGTTTGCTTTCTTGAGCATGCATGCATAATCAAACATTCAGCTTTGTGCCCACTGCCCATACACAGCCACAAGTAAAATTGGCCTATCATTGGACCCATTTATCACATGTAATTCATGACAAATTAATGCTGATAACATTAATATTTCTTGTTCTCAAAAGTAAGATAATTTTAACATCATATTCACGTTATGTGCACCGCAAGTTAAACTCATGCCCTTTTTTTTTTTTGCCCCTCTTTCCCCTTCTCTTTAGAGGTGTAGCTAGATCAGTGTGAAAGCTTGAAAAACAAGCCCGTGCCAGAAAATATCAGAATTTCCTATGTTCAAATTATTACATTAAATTTGAAAGTTCTCCATTTGTAAAGTTGTAAGATATAGGGATATCTTTGAAACAGTTGCTTTACACATTAATGCCATGTGCTCTTGCATTGCCATGGAATTTTTACCTTCAGTTTACAATATTATGAAGCATTCATGTTGATTATTATCTGCACAACTAAGCTCATCTACATGTGCAGCCTCATCCATGGCATGCAGTAAAATGATGAGCCATGGAAACCCATAAACCATCAAATCCATACAAAATGTTGATCAGGAAACATGAAAACCCATTTTATACCTTGGTGCTTAGGATATTGGACCTGATGCGAACTCAACAGAGAACGTGCAGATAAAGGTGAGATAGTTGCTGTACTCTGATCCAAATCCTTCCACATGAAACAAAAGACAAGTAAATACTCGAGAATTACATGGAATCATTCCAGGATAAGAACTCAAAAAAAAAAAAAAAAAAAGGAATAAAATAAAATAAGAAAAAACTAAAAGGTATTAGGAATGCCTCCAGAAGAAGATAAAACATAAAATAATACTAAAGAAAGGAACTCAGCATGAGAAAATCAACAAAATGAACTTCAAATTAAGTTTCCTTTAAGACTTGCACATAAGAATGCATTAGATTCCAAGTTTGTTAGTAGACACCGCAGATTAACTATTTTTTCAAAATGATATTTCGTTTCAATATTAAAAATTGCAGCTTACTAACCCTGATATCAATGACGCACAAGACCTACATTGATTCTATGATAAAGCAGTCATGATGTTTTCATATTTATTTAATAGATAGAAGCATGACAGTGAGACGGACCTTAACAAAGGAGACCTAACATTTTTTTTCTGAGGTAAGGAGACCAAACACTTTTAGAGATTAGAGAAGTCCAAAAAAAAAAAAAAACTGCCATAATTAACCAAATCAAAAATTGCCCAAGAAATACTGCTCCCCTATTATTGTAGTTACTATGTCCATGAAACAGCAACTAAAGGCCTAAGTAATTTTTAAGATTAAAATGAGGAACTGCAAAACATCAGAGTGCTTTAATCAAATTATGTTGCAGAAAATATATCTTACATGAGGAGGTGGCTGCACATAGACAAGCTGCCCAAGTCGTCCAACCATGACCTATGGAAAACAGAAAGCAACTTAATCCCACATAAAATATCAGTTAAGTAGTAAATAAAGCCAAATGTCTCCTGCTACGGTAATAGAAAACAGGAAATAACTGCAGAAAGAATATTCTAGGATATTTTCCTTTTTTTACTTACAGCTTGAGAATTTGGAGGCACATATGCTGGTGCAGCCTGAACAGCATGATATTGACCAGCAAACCTAAGTGGCTGTGTCCTGTTTCCCATGCGCCCAACAATCTGTTAACAAAAAGGAACCCTATTAGAACTACAACTAGCACAAAAACAACTCAAAAAGAAAATATTTTGACAACTCCTATCCCTTCAATATTTGTCATGATACTTGGCACAGCATATGGTACCACATCTGCCCTACTAGATAAACCTAAACAACTCGAGGAAAAAGTCAATTTCTTAAATTAATAAAATTGCTTCAAGCGCTCATCCTCTGTCTGCAAATACTGCTAATCTGGTAAGCAAAAGACAAACTGATCAACAGCCTTTGAGAAATTTCTAGTGCATCCAAACAAGTTCCTGAATTCTGAAAATTGTAGTCTTCTCTGAACTTGTGGCATAAATTTGACTAATTCAATTTAGTTCAATGTCCTACAACTAACCCTGGAAAAGGTTACCTGGATAATAAATGAGAACTATGGTGAAGTGAGGTCCTCCATAGGGCAAAAGATAGAAAAGAAGAGAAAAGGGGTGGTGGGAGAGATGATCTGGAAATTACAGTATTGAAAAATTAAATGCCAGAGAAGAGACATAAAAGAGTTGGCATTTGGACAAGTAGTGTATTCAGAGAAGGCCCTAAAAGCAGAGTCCGAATTAATGTCAGAGAATACACAACATAACCAATAAGTTCACTTATACTTACAGGTTGTGAAAATTGAGGACCACTACCACCATTTACAGCTAAGTTAGTGTATGGAGCAAACTTAGCAGGGACAGATGGTCGAGGAACAAAAGGGCTGATTCCAACTTCTGGCTCAGCAGCAGCAGCAGCGGGAATAGGTACCATGGGAGAGTTGCTTGGTACATAAGCGACGTTTGCAACTGGTAGCATTGCTGCACTGGCTGAAATTGGAGTTGCAAAAGATGGACAGAAAATTTTTGCTCCTGGATTGAGCTTGAACTCCTGAAATAAAAATAATTTCAAAATATATATTTATATATACATATCTTATCTTGATTGCAGAAAATGACACTACGACATCTTAAATTTCCTAACTAACTATAGTATCATCAACAATCGCGCATAAAAACAATTATACAAAACATTTCACAAGTAAAATCTACCGGCTGGTGTATGATTAGATCATCTGTGCAGGTAAGATGAGATAAAGGGAATCAGACTTTATTGTTACCTTAAAGCTTTTAGTGGATTCTGAACTTTGAGGAGAGACCACGTCAATTGAAGAAGCTAATGAACTGGAGCGTGAATCTGAGGTCACCTCAATCAGTGGATTGGAAGCAGTCGAAAAACTTAAACAAACAGCAGTTGGAGAAGACATGCCTGCAGAAGAAGACCTTCCACAGCAATGATTATCTGGTTTAATAAGTGCAGGAGTTGGATCACGAGATACTCCATCAGGTGACAGTTTAACAATAATTTGCCCTTCCTTGACAGCCTTGGCTTCTGAAACGCATGAACCAGCTACAATGTAGAGTACTAAACTATTAAAACAGGATAGAACCAGAATGAACAAAAGCATATGCAGACCGCAAACTGGGAACTTTATTAATACATCATAAAAACCAGTGAGATAATCTTCTTGGACAGTCATCATATGATCATAAATTTTTCAACTCAAGTGGCAAACAATGATTTAAATGCATCTTGTCATATGATATGTAATGTTAAAACAATCATAGATCAGATACAGCAAGCACCTAATAGAATTTCCAAGTTTTCATCACCACATAATACTTATGAAATCCATAGCATAATGTTGTCGATTTTGTCATTATCAAGTTCATGTAACAAAGACTTTTAAACCATGGACAATTGTATTTCATTCTTTTGCAAGCTGATACATAATGAGTACCGATGATCAATATATTCATTGCTACCATTAGAAAAATCGACCAAATTGTGGGTGTAGCCTTTATTTTTGTAACAGTAATAGTGCACATTCACATGCTACTGGCATTAAATTAGGGCTCAAATCTCAATAGCATGAAATCAAATAGTTTAGGGGGTCAATAGCACAAAATTTTGGTTTAAGAGCTCATAGCAAACAGTGGGGGCCTGACAAATGGATTTAACCATATCAGGGACTGAAAACAAGGAATGCCTTCTAATTGGCCTAGAATCAGATTATCAAACCCTGCTTTGGGTATTGAACTTACAGATAGAACTTGAGCTTTGAACTTCATCATCCTGCATAAAACAATAGAACAAGTAAATTATCTACAAATATCACTTTCTGATCCCAGCAATCCAAAGTCCTATGCAAGGAAATAATTTATGGCAGTCATGACATACACTCTGTTCCCTTTGAAGCTCAAACTTCTGTTTGTGCTGATCTTGCTCCGCTTGTGATCCATCATCTCCAATCTGTCTGTCAGAAAATAATTGATAGGAATCTGAAATTAGAAAGAATTCAAATGAGGAAGTAATTATAAGGTAATTATTTAAAACCAAGTCATCACTTAACATGGATAGAAATGTGTCTATACGTCTACAATGAAAAAAAAAAGTCAAAAATTAGTAATATTGAAAAATTCCGCAGAAAATTCATGCCATAATCTGCATGCTCCTGTAATGCATTGCCAAGACACAGAATGCTAAGAACCAAAGTTAAATGCAGTCACCAGTACAACCATCAAGTATTATATTAAAACTTAGAAAGGCTAAGTAAATTATACCTTCCAATAACTGAGGCATCCAAAGCTTCTACACTCTGCATTGAGTAAAAATAAATCAAACAAACAATTTGAAAGAAACAAATTTCAATTATGAATGTCTCTCTCTCTCACACACCTCTTAAAAAGTGTGTCCTTGCTTCAGGAATTAGATTTCCATGTAGGCTCATTTAAGCTGTAATAGACTTGAGGAGTGAATATCCATCAGGCTATATCAATCCATCAAATCAGCCAAACCATCTTATTGGATCCATCTCAGGATATAGGAAGCCTTTAAACAAGCTCCATAATCTTAAAAAACGACTTTGGCAACCATATGGTAAGTAGCCAATTCAGCATATTATGATCCAGATACTCGTGACATCTTCTGATATTTACATTAACCATTACTGAATACAAGTACACGATTCTAGAAACTCTTTCTCTACTAGACCTGAAAAAATAAATCTAGAATAGATGATAATAAACCTTACCTTTAAAATATTTGTCCCATTTCTCTTTCCATGTTCATCTTCTGTGGCAGCTATTGTATGATTTGTTGAAATTTTTCTCCCTTCATACTCCTTCCCGGCTTTTGCTGGTATGAAATTACTAGCAGGATTGTTCTTGCTTTTGGCTGAAATCCTACTTCAACAAGTAAAATGAATACGTATTTCCATTCAATATAGTGAAACAGTAAGTATAACTTTAGTTACCAAACATCTTAATCAGCAATTTTCTGAATTTCTACGTAGAAAAAGCAAGCCAGTGTGATGCATGAAATTAAAAAAAAAAAAAAAAAAAGGATGCACATAATTGGCAATTCATGAAAAAACATGCAGATGGTTGGCAATTCATGAAAAAAACTAGGGTGAAATCTATTTAAATATAACTATAAAGGGGGAGGAAGGGGGAAGGGGTGGGGGGGGGGGTGGGGTTTGTAAGGACATAAAATTTCAGCATATGGTCATAAATTCTGATGTAATCATACCTACAGCAAAAAATTCCACTAATTATTGCATCTAAATTTTCAAAGTACCTTCACAAGTACACAATCTAATGCAATCTTTATCGCAAAAAAGGTATACAAAAGAAGAAAGTTTCTACATATGCATCTAATAGCTAATTTTGAAAACAATGCACAAAAGAGGAAGGAAATAATCTAATTCATAACTTCAAATCGTTAGTATTAGCAAACAAATTGGAACAATTGTGATCCACAATCCAAATCCAACCAGAGGCAATACCTGTTTTCAATAATTTTCTTTTTGTCCAAGGACCTATTAGATTCAACTGCCTCACTCACTACAATCTCAGAAGAGGAAACATTGGCTACAGCAGCTTCTACATCATCACTAGCTGCATTTCCCATGACGCAATCAGCTGGGAATAGAACTCCCTGTAGACAAATCCCAACATGTATCAGGTACATTGTTCAATGTTGCATCCACACTGCAAACAAGGAAGGATTTAAAATGGAAGAAGTGGCTTACCTTGGCAACAACTTGAACGAGATCACCTGAAAGAATTAAAAGTGTTTCTATCACACTCCCATTAGCTACATTTGCATCATATTTCCCCTTCTTAGTCAATTTTGCTTCCTTCAACACAATACCTACAAAAAATAACATAACTCAACTCTGAAAAATTAGTAAAAATTTCAAAAATCCCCCATTTCAGGCCATCTTATTGTTTCATTGTTCTTCCTTACTGAAGGAGACAAATAGAATACGAACAGCCAAACTCTAGACTGCTTAAAGAAAAATTGTAGATTATTGGCATTGATCCCATCCGCACTAAACAACACTGTCTAATTTCTCAACAACATAAAAAAAATCAGATACAATTTCTCATAAAAATCAAAATCCATAGACAAAATTGATACAAAAAAAAAATACAACTTACAAAATGAATTCAACAGATTCACAGCCATAAGATTAAAATAAATAAATAAAGACACATACCATAGTCTTTGTCAACAGAAGCAGTGTGGAAGATTCCAGAATAGACAGAGCTATCCCTGACATGAACATCAACGGGGAGTCCAATTATACACATGGTAGCAAACAACAAACCCTCGCTTAAACAAGTCTCTGTTTGAGCTTCTGCTCTGTTTTTGTAACCCATCAGCTTTTTTCCTCTATCTTGTCCCTGTTTTTTTGGGAGGGACACTCTATGCAAAGTTTTGTTATATATATGTATAGAGGTTAGAGGCTTGAGTAATGGCGTTTGCAAAATTTGTGTGCGTGTTTGAAGGGAAGATCTGTTAAGTGCTCTGAATAAACAAAGACGAGACGGAGAATTGGGAATGCATTTCTCTCTGTGTTTTGTTTCAAAGGCTTTTTTATATATATATATATATATATATATATATACAACAAAATAATTTGGCGTAGGATGTAATTTAATTTAATTTGGACGGTCCATAATTTTATTTTTGGAAAATGTTACTTTTCACCTCTACATTAACATATCTTATATTATTTTTATAAATATAATAAATAAGTATACTGTAATTTCTTGCATTTTTATTAAATGATTATATCTCAAAATATAAAATATAAATATTTTATCATAAAAAATTTATACAAATTCTAAATTAAAAATATACGAAACTATATATACATATATATAATATGAATATATATATTTTTTTAAATGTAATTATAAAAAAATTAAAAAATATAAGTGTGATATGATTAATTATGCACTCACAAATTTAATTTATTAATATTTATTATATATTTCAATTTGAAAAATATATTAAATAAAATTTACTTTATCATTGTAAATTCACAAATGAATATTATTAACAATTTATATGATTTCATCTCGAATTGAAATTATTTTTTTATTTTCTTTTTTTTATTTACTTCAATTAAAAAAATAATATATTATATATATACTTAATAATAATAATAATAATAATAATAATAATAATAAATATTTACATGTGTGAGAATTATAAGTACTCTATTATGCTTAGCAACTTTTTTTTTTTTTAATTTACACATTATAAATTAATATTGGGTTTAGTATTTCAAATTTTATTATTATTTTCTATTGGGTTAGCAGTGTAATTCTTAATGTATGTCTTATACTTGAAAGGATTCCTTTTAATTTTCTAAAATAATTGTTAAAAGTAAAGGTTAAATAATAATAATAATAATTATTATTATTATTAGTACTGTAGAAAATTTGATCGCAATCTTATTAATTAAATATTTAAAATTATTGGATTAGATTCTTGAAATGACTTGTGATATTATCTTAATGTTAAATAAAAAATTTGAAATTAATATTATTTATTTATTTTTTATAAGCATATAATTAATTTGCTTTTAACCAAATAATTATTTTCTCTAACATTTCAAAACAACAGTAAATAATTTTTACAATATTTTAATGATGGATAAATGTTGATTGTATTATTTTGTTGAGTTACATGGTAAATATTAGCACTTGAGTTAATTGTGAAATTGATAATATTTACAAATATGGACATGAAGGTGTAAAAATAAGTGCATTATGCAAATGGTGTTATAAAAAAATCATTTTAATGGGTAAGTTTTCCCAAAATTTTAGGAATACATAATATTTATGGAATAAAAGTAGAAAATCATAATTGTATTAAAATAAATAGAAAATTATTTTTTTTAGAAAAAAAATGATATCACGAGCTAAATTTTGAGTATTTATTAAGTCTATTTTTTTAATATAATTAAAAAATAAATTATTCATAACGGAGAGATTTATAAATAAGAAAAAATATGATTTATGATCTGATTCAATAATTAAACTATAATTATAATATAACTTTTATAATTACATATTTAATTAATTAATAATTTTTATTATATAATAACTTTTTATAATTTTAATTTGAGTAATAAGATAAATTAATAAAATAATATTTTTTAAAAAATTTTTACATAATTATATGATCTTATTCATATTATAAATTAATAATTTACCGATATTGTATATTGACTATTATACTTTATTAAAATATGATTTCAAAAATTATTTTGAATTTAAGTAATTATATTTAGATGTTTTGTTATTCACTTTATTTAATTTATATTTAATTCATTATGCATGTTTCTGTTTAATTCATTTAGTTAATATTTAATTGACTGCATATTTTTTTTCATTTTAATTAATTCATATTTAATTAGTCACATTGTTTTTTGTTCAATTCATTTAATTCATATTTAATTGATTATAAAATTAATAAAATATAATAAATTTTTAATTGATTAAATATATATTTATTGAATTATAAATATTCTTTTTAAATTAATAAATTATTAATTTATCAATCAATTAATACTTTTTTAATTAATAAAATTTACGAGTTAAAATGATATTAATTTATAGAAATTATTTACAATATATTAATTTATAGAAATTATACTTATAAAAGCTCAATTTTGACATTTTTTTTTTACTAATAATATATAATCTTAACACGCATATTTAATTAATTGATAACTAATTTTATTGTATAAAAAATAGAAAAAAGCAATAATAACCACACATTCAATTTAAGAAAACTATTATCACCAAAATTATAGGATTGAACTGGAGAACAATTAGTAGCTAATTATAACAAATATTTCAATATATATACAATGGAAGTCCTAATCTCCAAATATATTGAAGGCATAAACATTTGTTATTAGTTGTGTGTTGCTCTTCTTAGTTTAACAATCATGACTAAAAGTTTTATCATTTCTTGTTTTTGTATGCTTGTGAATAGCACACATTTGATAAGAGAAAGTGAAGCATTTTGGTTTTTCCAACCTTATAAAAGCTTTGAAGAAGAAGCAAAAGCACCCATTCCAAACTATGGAGAAGATGAATTAGCACCAGCTCCTAACAATGGAGAACATGCAAATGCACCTTCTCTCAAGGAAGAAGAAAGTGTTCTATATTATGTAACTATAGTCAGAGGAGATCGTGTTTATTGTGGTAGAAATAGGATTTATACAAAGCAAAACAACATGCCAATCCATATCAAATTGGTTGCAATGAAATTATAACACTACGAATTTTTTCATAATTACATATAAGACTTTAAAATTAGTATAATTGACTTTTTAACATTTAATTTAATTAGACAATTAAAAATAAAATAATATTTTAGTATAAAAATTTAAATTTTATATCTAGAATATATAATTAAACATATAATTTAATCAAATAACTTAAGAAATCTAAAATTTATATGAAATGGAAAATATTAAAGGTAGTAATATTAAAAATGAGATTTAAGATCAAAGTATAAATAATAAAAATTTTAGGGTAAATTTATAAATAATAAAAATTGGGGGTCAAATCATAAATATTAAAAATTACATAAATATCTAACAATTCTGGCCGAAAACTCCTTTTCCATTTTTCCTCCACATTTTTCTCTTCCCTCCTCTAAAATTCCTCCATTAAACTTCATCCAAATCTAATCCTAATTAATTCAACGCCCTAAATTAAGTCTACACACCTAATAGCTATAAGAAAGTCACACTAAAAATCTACAGAAAAACTAAAAATTTCAAAAAGAGCTAAGTTGAGAAAATTGAAGAATTTGAGGTAATTATTATAAACTTGTTTCTAGTTTATTAAAAGTGATTAGAATGATGAATATAAATGTTTAATGTTTAATGATGAAGCATATGTTAAATTGTAGGAAGAAAACCTAAAGGAAATAGAATTATGTCAAAACCTAATTTTTGAACTATATGTATTTAATTCAAATCAAGCATAGAATTGAGTTATTTATGTTAATCTAAGTCCAAAACATGCTAAATATATATTGTAGAATAAAAAAATCAAAGAAAGAATGGTGGTAATGGAGGTGAAGGACTAGTTGACCTAAGTTGAATTTTAAAGTTTTAAAGGTGATTTTGCTTCAAACAATTATCAAGATGAGTTATAAATGTGTTATTATGCCTATTTGTAGCTTGATTTGAAATTAAAAAGTTATCCCCCCTAACTCCTCGTACATCCGAATGGCCATTACTTGTCCTCTTTTGAATTTTTGTTAATTCTTTGCCTATATTTAGTTTATTTCAATTGCTATATGAACAAATTTGATATTTAAATATTTTGATTATGTTGTGAGTTTGTTGATTGATAAAATGGACTTAAAGAACATTGCCCAAAATCATATTTTTTGCTTGTCAAACTTATGTCTACAGTGCGTTTGATCAAATGTCTAAAAAAAATCAATTTATAATTCACCAAATGTTTGACCTAATGTTCCTTACTATTTGATATTTTGACTCTAATAAAACTTAAACCTAACTTAACCATATGCTATTGATTCAAGTTCATATGAAAATTCTATCCTTGAAATTTCCTACATTGATGTTGTTAAATTTATTGTGATAAAAAAATGACCATTGATATATTGATTGATTTGGTTATGATTTTTCATGTGTTATCGTCACCTTATGTGAACCTATTAATATTTTGATCCTTACTATATATTATATATCATTACATGACAAAACTACTTTTCAATGAGATAGTGGGTGAAAACCATCGGTAATATGCATATTAAACAATTTATTAACCATATCTAGGAAGAGTTAAGTTCTAGCCATAAGATCTAATCAACTTTATGTCATTTCACAAGTTTAAACTATTATAAATGTAGTTAATGAGATTTATATAAGCACGAGACTCTATATCTGTTATGTTTTATTTTTCCTTCATTATGTCTATTCATTAAATTATATGATCTTGACTATCTTGTTTATTTTATTTGCTACTGGTTAACTTTGATATGAACATTTGGTGGATTAACATTTTTCAGGTTTAGAGTAGACTGTTACAGTTCCCAATACATCATTCTATATCAGTAAAACCGATCTCTTTTTGCTATGTAAATTCCTAAAACATGTTATTTTTATTGTTTCATAGAAATTTCATAGTCTAATAGAGCTAGTTGTTAGATAAATGCTCAAAATAAAATTATATTATGTAAATTATTCACCCAATATATTATGAATTATATGAGATAAATATTTGATGATGTTAATGACGGTGAGATAAAATGTATTTTTATGTGTAGATTATGTGTTGAAGTTGAGACAAATAATGTAAGTATTTGATGACAAAGATTTTATGGATATTGGTTATAAGGTGGATTTCATATTTCATTCTTGGATCGTGACATATATCAATAAATGCAGAAGTCATGGCAAGTAAAAGGAGCTAATTGAAAAAAAAAAGGATTAAAAGGATATTTGAAGAGCAACATCAACTACTAATTTATATGTAATATGTTTATTATGCTAATAAGCTTATTCAAGAGCCCATCATTATTATATTTGGACATGATCAATAATATATATCTCATTATTTCTTGTTTATTGAATTGCAATGCTAATTAGATAATATGATTTTATTACTGGTGTTATGTGATGGTTCAATGCTTTAATAATGTTTAAGTGTTTATTTTTTTTTATTCATGGAAGAGGACTATTTATGATATTTTCATTAGTTTTTTAATAATCTTTTCCTTTTCTTTTATTATCATATACATTATTAGCTAACATTATTCAAAACATACTATTCATATTAGAAATATAAAATTTATAAGGAAAAAAAATGATTTAATACAGAACCTTATATGATCAAATAAATAATATTTTTATTTTATTTTAAATAAATTTCATGTTTAGTACTCTAATTTTTAAGTATAAAATTTACTTGTAAAATTAATTAATTTTAATCAAAATAAAAATAGAGTAAAAATTGTAATTCATTCATAAATTTTATTAAATTCAGTAAAATTTATTTTTAATATAACAAATTTTATAGAATTAATGATAGAATTTATTGAGATATTCCACACTACCAAAATAAATAATATCATATACAAATAGAAACCTCATCATAATGGGTTAATTCAAGTTTTTATTATTAAGATAATTAAACAAAAAATATTATTAAATAATTTTCTCTCTCTATATTTTTTAAATTACCCCCTCTGATAAATTTATTCAGAATTAAACATTATTTTGTATTTTGCATTAAATCTGAAAGACAAAATTAAAAATAAATTTCATAAAAAATTCTCAAAATCATTTATTCCAAATAGTCTTGGACAAAATGTTATATTCATTTACTAACTAAATTTATTTTATTTTTCTTGAATTTATGATTTCAAGGTCCCGAGCATTATGTTCACGACGGAGTCATATCTAAATTTAGATGGGCCTAAGTTATCTTGATAAAAAGCATCATTAATTTTTTAAAAACATTACACTTGATTTTTAAATTCAATTTTTTATATATGATTAATTCTCAATTCATTTAGAATTAATTTTTTGATTTTGTTTTAGATTAAGTTGATAATAAAAATATAATAATTTTTTGGTTACAGAAAGGCTGAGCGCAGGAAAAATATAATAATTCAAAGCTTGAATATTTCCTTTATATGTCATAAAAAAAAAGGAAAGAAAACCAAAATTATTACTATAATATGGTGTAATTCGAAATTTACCAAAATATGTAGAGAACAGCCACACGAGTCTAGCACGTGACCTAATTTGTACTATTGCCTGATGCCAACACAAAATCTCTGATATGATAGAAAGGTAGAAGTGAATTAAATTAAATTAAAATTAATGAATTTGTTATATATATATATATTTTTATTATTATTATAATTAAATATATTTAATTTAATTTTATATATAATTAATTTTTTTAATTTAATATTAATTTAAAATTAAAAAATAATAATTCATGATAATTAATTAAAAATAAAAAAAAATCAAATTCTTAAAGAACAATAAAAATTTTGAATTTAAATTATTATTAAAAAATTTTATCATTAATATTTTATTGATGTTTTTTTTTAAAAAAATTTATAATAAATTAATAACAATTTATAAAAAATATCTTTAATTTAAAAATAATTCAATAATAATCAAATTGAATAAAATAAATAATTTTTCCTCTCCACTACACACACAATCCAATTTTTTATTATATTTAAAATCAAATACCAATTATAAAGTATTGTTACTTTCCAACAAAGTTATTACATAAAAAAATATTTTAAGCAATAAGTACATAGAAAAAATCAATACCTAAATTTTGTATTCGAAAAATTAAAAAAAAAAATGAAATTCAATCGCATCCCATATTTTGGAGCTCATAAACCAACAAAGTAAAAACACAAACAATTTAATAATTAAAACAAAGTAAGAAGTTCCAATTGGACACAGCACAAAAGCAATAACTGGCAAATCCATCATGTATCACAATTATATAGGAAGTGCAGTAATGCGGACGCATGATATTGCCTCAAAACACACTATTCATCAATTAACTAACGCCTAAAACAAAATGGTATAAAGCCTACTTCCAAACACCGAGAAGCATTGTACAACCACCTTCCAAGTGTGATCAAACTGCAACCTCAAGTTGTGATGCCAAGGATTATCCCCGGTCTTTGCATTTCATCCAGCAACAGAACAGATCACTGCACATGAAAAATAAATACAACATGATAGGATAGAGAGGTACAATCAATACAACAGTTGGAATTGGAATAAATAACAAACAGCCATCAGCACTCAGCACTCAGTAATAGAAGAAAATATGCTTGAAGTACTCTGTAGATCTATTAATTAATTAAGCAACAAACTGGAAGTTCGAAACTTGTTTAACTTGCCTGTTATGGCTGTTGGTAAACCTGCTGTGGCTGTTGGTAAGTTCCTGGCTGCTGGTAGTTTCCATATCCAGGATAGCCACCATAATACATGTTAGGGTCTTGAGGAGGTGCATATCCATAGGCATCGTACCCTTGTGGATATCCATAATATCCACCATTCCACTGGCTTTGATCAGCCGGAGCCTGTATATGGATAATAGATCCCTTTTAAATTTGCAAAATATATCGAAATATGAACTCGAAAACCGCGCAGATTTTAAGGGGGTATAATACCTGTTTGTTTGAAGTACTACGCCCCCATGAAAGTCTAATACTTTGTCCTGCTAACTGAGTTCCATTCAACATCAAGAGTGCTTGCTCCGCACAGGCACTAAATATAATCATATACAGATCAGCAAATCAATATAGAATAGTAAGAATTTAATTACATGAATGGCATTTCAGGGAGACTTCTTTAAATACCGGTTAGCAAACTGAACAAACCCACATCGCTTGCCTGCTGGTATTTTCACATGTACTAGCTCACCATATTTACTGAACACTTGTCTCAAATGCTCATCTGAAACACTTGGATCCAAGGCCCCGACAAATATCTGCACTCAAGAGGTAATAATTTTTAATTGTTCAGAGCAAGATGCAACAGATTTCAACTATAAAACAAACTACCCACTGTTGTATTATTTGGATCATTCTCGCCCTGGGTTCCTTGAGTACTCTGATAGGGAGCTGCAGACAGGAATATATGTGAACTAAAATATAGGGAATAGATATTATAACAAAAAATAAATGTCATGCATACATGGAGAGTAGCTTTTTGAACAAGAATGCTAGAAAATAGTTGGAATTCATAACATAGAAGAAGCAAACAGTAAAAATAAGTGAAGATTAAACCAAACAACCCAACAATTGTGAAGGAATCAACGAACATGAAAATAAGTCACCTCTTCTGAGAGAAGGTGAGCACAATTTTATCACTAACAATGGGATCTCCATCAAGCCCAACCACCCAACCCCACACAAAAATATAAACATCCTACCTCCATCTCTCTGATCAGAAAAATTTAGAGACAGGTCAATGCTTCTGTATACCCAATTACCAATAGCAAATACAATAACCAAGGATAACTTCTAAGTGCATCAATCACCAATAGTGGTCCACAGGTTTTAGGCAACTTAACAGAGTAAGGAAAAACAATTCATAACAAGCACAATAGAACATCTCAAAATAAGAAAATGCATGATTTCCAGAACTGGATATTCAGATAGGTCCACATTTGAAATGCAGAGAACATAATAACAAAAACTATTTGCCTTGCAGTCACATAGCCAGCAAAGAGCTGGGATGGGATATCAATAAAGCAGGTGTCAATTGTTTAGACATCTTTTATTGCATCTTGAGAAAAAGAAGATGAATGTGATAATAAGCCTAGAAACAACCAGTGATAAAATAAAGTAAAAATACATCAAAATATTTGAGATGCAATTTAGAAAGTACCTTTAGCCAAATAGAGAGGCAAGATAAAATCATAAAAATATGTCCAGAGTTTAAAACAATATATATAAACCATATTTAAGACCTTAACTAGATTTGAACTTACTAACGGGAGAAGAAACTCAATTCGATGGTTCCAAGGTAACTAAGAAAAACCATGATCACATTGCATTAATCTTTCAATTTGCAATTCAATTATACCGATAGAATGATCAGTCCACTCCTTACAATATGTTGTTGATTACATTCATTGTATCACACCCTACTAAACATATTCTAGAGACAATGATCCACACGCTAAATCATAGATGTTAGAATGTTACAAGTTAATTCTAGATCAATAATGCACTCTCGAGCAACAAAAGATACAGGAAAGTAAGCATATTGAAAAACGAGGAAGTAGAAGGCTGAAGTGCGGCAGGGGGGTGGCAGGCGAGGAATTCTAAGGGGGGCAGTTACAGCAATGCCCAATCGCATGGAAACAGACCATTGTGCTCATGGTTACTCGATGTGATTTTTAGCATTTGGAATAAACACCCAAAGCTAAGGTCTTCTCATGAAGTAGAATATCAATTAAAAATTTAGAAAAGATGTAGACTATAAATAAACAGTGCAAAATAACAGAAACATGAAATAAAATGACGGCTTTTATCGAATAAAACATAAATTAAGGAATTCTGGAAAGGTATTTAAACTATTCTTTGGAAAGAAAAAAAGAAGGTACAAAATTAACTCGAACGGAAAAGTTGTGAAAGTATGGAAAAGTAATTATGGAATGTAGCAAAGCTCCACAAGAAAATTAAGTAAACTTATGACGTAAACAAAATAACTGACCTAAAATGAGGCCACGAATTTAAGTGGAATCATTTCAGCTGAAATCAGTTCCAGGCCCCCGAAATGAGAGCCTCTTGGTGTCCTGCTTTAAGACAACACGAGTTTTATATAAGATTATGCATGTTTTAACTGAATTAAATGCGCCCAATTTTACAAAGGTAAGTACGGGAAGGAAATGACTTTAATATTCCATCTATCCTCAAGGGCAAAACTGGAAGCACAGCAAATTAAGAACACTGTTCAAACAAATCAAGTAAAAAATAAGCAAATAAATAAGTAATTCCATCATTCAGCTTACCAAGTCATTCTAACCTAAAATGCACAAATGTCAATTTGAAAATCACAAATTCAAACAGCTACTCCCATTTAACAAATCTAGAATTTAATGTAAAGACAACCATATGTCATACCATCCTGAAATTGCTGTACTTGGGGTTTCTTTGTAGCAGCTGGCCCAATCCGCATGGGTCTAGTAGAACAGTACTGCCCATTCATTTCAACCATGGCACGTCTTTGTTCATTTTCATCACCAAATCTTATAAACCCATATCCTTTGGAACGCCCAGTTGTCCTGTCAGTCACAACTTTTGCACCTTTCACAGATGTATATACGTTCCTAAATGTTTCTTGCAATAGGTAATCATTGACATCTGCAGCTAAATCTCCAACAAAAATTGTATAATCAAGACCATCATCTTGACGCCTCTCACCAGCTGCAAGAGTGGCCCAATTCAGCCGGAAAGTCTGCTCAGTATTTGGCATCAATGTACCATTGTATGTCTGCAAGATCCTCTCTGCTGCTGCACGAGTAGCAAACTCAATGAAACCATAACCTTCTGGGAGGCTTGTCTGCTTATTCCGAATAACCTTGGCTGAAACAACCTGCAAGATACCAAGAATAACATTTAGAAACAACAATAAAATCAAATCACATTCCAATAACCTATCCATATGTAAATTTTTCAACTGTATCTATCATCCATGAAGTATATTTGCTTATTTAATGTCCATGTTTTTGCCCATAACGCAAAAAAGGAATTGAAATTCACACAAATTCATATGCATCTATATATAAAATCGACCAAAGACCCAAAAGAATTAATTAGCATAGGATTGTCTCCGACAGAAATTTTCTTCAAATTAATCCAAATTACTGCGGATACTAAATCCAGCTTATTTATTTATATGCTCGAACCATGGGAAGAAAAAAAAAACATAAACATACAATTTTCAAATGTTCACGCGAAACTTCCAAATCCCTGACAGAGGGAGACTGCCAATTTTGCATCTAACCAATAAAACATATTTCCTCCGAATATAACCTAAAAACATTAAAGCAAACATAAAAAAATATATATTCCATACATAGATTACCTCTCCGACGCCGGAGAATATGCTTAATAGATAATTTTCGTCCATCCACTGCTGCAAGTCTCCGATCCACAACGACCTGATCTCCCTTGAATCTGCACCGCCACTACCCTGTGCTACACCATACTGAGTCGGAGGAGGAACCGGCGGTGGGGTCCAACCAGAGGGAGGAGGAACAGGCTGCTGTTGTTGCTGCATCATCCACTGCTGCTGCTGTTGCTGTTGTTGGTACAGCTGATCGGTCGGCATCTGTTGAGGGACTACTCCGGCTCCAGGCTGTTGCATCATATTGTGGATAAGCGTATTCCGACGGTAGATTAGGTCAATCGAAGTTAAGGACGGCCGGATCTGAGAAATATAAGAACCGCAGAGTAAGGGATTAGAGGTACATATATTCCTAATCCCAAACGCAAGTGATAGCGAGAGAAGAGGTTATTCGGGTAAGGATGGCTTTATATTTGGGAGACAACATACCTCGGCTAAGCGGTTTTGTTTTGGGCTAAAGTGTTAGTGGATCAATTTAGTGGGCTTTTCGTCAATTGGGCTGGAGTGGACTCCTTTAATTTCTCCAAACTAATAATTACATTGCTATTTGTATATAATTATATTATTGATTGTAACCTTATATAAATGAATGTTATAAAATTTTATACAATTTATTTATAAATTTATAAATTTATATTTTTTAAATTTAAATTTATTTAAAATTTTAAATAACTAAATTTATAAAATTAAAATTAACTAAATTAAATTTTATTAAAATAATTAATATTTATAAATGAATTTTATAATTTTAAAAAACTAAAATATCAATTGATATTTAATTTTAATATTTTACTCTTTATTAATTGTTTATTTCAAACTCTTTTTTAAGATTACTTCCTCCTCCTTTTTTTTAATATATGTAATTTTTATTTTTAAGTGCATATTTATTTTTTAAATTTTTTAAATTTTTATTAAATATTTACTTAATTATTTTTATTTTTTATTTATTTTCATATTAAAATAAAATATTTTATTTTTATTTTAAAATTATAATAATTTAATAATTTTTTAATTCGTATATAAAAAATATAAAATATAAATTATTTAAAATGAAATTTTATTTTTCAATCGTATTTGATTAATTGTAATAGATAATATTAAATCTTTAATTTTATAAATTATCCATCATAATCACTAAAAAAAGTTAGATTCACTTAATATAAACCCATAAAAATTAATTATTTAATTATTTCAATTACTTTTATTTTTTAATTTAACTATAATTCAAAATTTCGACTCGAATCTTATAATTTTTTTTTAAGTATAAGTTAGATATTGTGATTAAATAATTTTAAATAAATTACATTAATATATTTAAAATAAAAAATTAATTATTTAATTATATTTCAATTACTTTTATACTTTTAATTTAATTATAACTCAAAACTTCAACTCTAAATTTTATAGTTTTTAAGTATTGGTTTGAAATTATGATTAAATAATTTTTAACAAATTATATTTATAATATTTATAATTTAATACCATGATTTTAAAAATTATATTTTTTATTTTTTAAAAATTATAGTTTACTAAAAATTAAAGTCGGTCTTAATTGAATTTAAGTTTTAGATGAATTGCAACAAAAAATTTTAAGTAATTCATTTTCTTAAAAAAATAACAAATGCAAGTCTATAAGTAAAATACATATATCTAATGGTCTATATTTAGATGTTCTTATATTATAATGACATGTGCAATTATTTCTTTTAAATTTATTTTATTCAATTAAATATATAATTTTTAATTTTTAAAAAATAACACTTGCAGTAATAAAATATTATATAATTTATTAATAAATAAATAATATTAATAATTTTCTTCATAAATATTACTGTCTCCATTCCAAAATAAACGTTTTAAGTGCAAAATAAATGATTATTAAGAAAAAAAATTTAGTATATTTTAACATTCCTGACTCATTTATTATTTTAATTTATTAATTACTTTAATCTCTTTTCACCTTTATAATTCTCTCATATTTTATAGCTATTAATTAATTATTATATTTTTCAACACATTTTTAATGAGGATATTATTGTCAATTTATGATCAAATATAGTTTAAATTAGAGAATGAGATAATTAAATTGAGATATTTTTAAAAAATAAATTAGAACGTTTATTTTGAAATAAAGGGAATATAATTAAAAATTTTGAAATGAGGAGGACTGAAAGTAGTTAAATAATTTTTTTTCTTAAATTTTTTTTATAGTACAAATCTCTTAATAAATTTACTTATTTATAGCTAAAATTATATATCGTTTTAAAAAAAAACAATGTATATAAAAAAATATTATTAATAAATATTAAATTGAATGATAAATAATTGTATTTTCATTAATCTAATATGAAATTTTTGAAAATAAAATAAATAATATACTTATAGGAGTATTTTTTATCAAATAAAATATTAAAATAAATTTTAAAATTATACAAAATACAATATTTATTTCATTTGAAATGAATTTTATATTTATTATTTAATATATTAAATTTGAGAAATTCATTTATAAATGAATTATATTTAAAATTTATTTGCAAATAAAATGAATTCATTAATAAAATTAAATTAAATATACCGTAGATATTATTTAATCTTTCAAATCGAAATTATTATTATAATTTTAATTATTTTTAATATTATTTTAAAATATTTTATTACTGTAAAATTTTATTAATTTTGTATTATTTTATCTTTTAATCAATGAATGGTTTTTTCTAAAATAATAATGATATTATTGAAATTTTTACCAAGTAGGAATTGCAAAATACCTCGATTCAGTGAGAATTCATCTTGCTATATTTTGGTCAAAGCGAAAAATCTTCATTTTGATTGAGAAATGTGACGGGATAGAGAAAATCTAAATTTTTTTAATAGGTATTAAATGATGATGATAATTATATGTCTCTCTTTATAATCTGTTCCGAATTCGCCCCTCCACAAACACACACACACATATATATATATATATGAAATAATTATCTTTTTATAATATGATTCAACTTGTAAAAAATATAATTATTAATTATTAACTTAAAAAAATATAATTATTAAATATTTTGATAATTAATTAAGTTATTAAAAAATTATTCATAGAATAAATTTAATAATAATAATAATTTATAGTAAAATAATATAAGATTTATTTATTATTATATATTGAAATATAAATATTGAATCATTTAATAGCTAATTATCAATCTTATAATAATATTTTTTAAATAGTTTTATCAATTATTACAATTTATATATTATATATTATGATCGATATTTATTTTTTATTTAAATTTTAACATGTCGATTAAAAAATATCAATTTATATAGTATAATTTTGTAACAAAAAATTTTAATAAGTTTATATGAAAATAAAATTTTCTAATTATAATCGAAAATTTTAATAAATTTATTAAAAAATATATTTTATTTAATTGAATATCTATTTTTTTCATAATGAGAACTTTTTAATTTATTTACTTTTTTTTTTTATATTAAATACAACTCAAAAAATAATGAATAAAATAAAATGTATAATATGTAATATTAATTTTTTATATAAAAAAAGGAACCCATACCTATGAAAATAAAAATGAAATATCAAAATTTTAATTCATTAAAAAATAAAACAGAAATAAAATAAAATTTTAATATATGAGAATAATGAAACCGCCTCAAGCTGATCTCGTTGTCATCCAAATTACCAAGAGAGATTTTCACTATTAGAATCAATATTTTAATATAGCCAATATCAAATTTTCCTCATCCCATATAATAATAATTATAATAATAATAGTTAAAAATTTGATGAGGCGGCCTTGGAGTATGCATATCTAATGTGTATAATCCTTTGAAAATTGATTGTCATGTGTTGTTGGATCCTTTTTCAGATATCTATAAACTACTTATCCATGATTTATATAGAGTGTCTTATTTAAGGGATTGTGCTTTTTAAATATTGTGATCATAAGGGGCCTCCCTTCATTTTTTAAAATAATAATAATAATTAATGCATGTAGAGTATCTTACATGATAATTAATGGCATTTAAATATTTCATTTTTTATATTATGTTATGCTTATTTTGGTTAGATGTTTTGTTAAAACAGATATGATAAAATAAGTTAGTCTAATGAAAAAGCTATGCTTTCTGTTCTGAAATCATTAGATAAAAATCTAAACTAATCAAGTTTATATATTGCTCAAAATAAAATATATTTATAATCTAATGATAGATTTATGATCGAATTTTCAATGCTCGAAATCACTTAACAAATTAAAAAGTAATTACATTATCAATTTAACTAATACAAGTAAATAAAATAGAGCCTCAACATAAAGACATCATTCAACTAGAGGGGTTTTAAAGTGATTTAGTTTAACAAAGCAAAACACAAATACTGACAAGATGCTTAAGCAATTAATCATAAAGGTACTAATAATAATCATTCACAGGCAACTTTAACTACTTGTTTTCCTACATTACGTCCGGTGAACAGCCCAACTAAAGCCGCTGGACCATTCTCTATGCCATTGGCAATATCTTCAACATAAACAATCTTTTCTTCTTTGATTTTGGGAAGAACCATTTCTAAGTACTTTGGATAGAGATGATAGTAATTGGAAATAATAAATCCTTCCATACGGATACTTTTCAAAATAAATTGAATCACATTGTGTATTCCATCAAATTGGTTTAAGTTATATTGTGACATCAATCCACATACAACAATACGTCCATGGAATCTCATGTTGAGTAGCACTGCATCAAGCATCTTTCCACCAACATTGTCGAAGTATATATCAATTCCTTTTGGAAAACATCTATAGTAAAATTTATGTAAATTAATACTAGATAAATTAATAATTTTTATTAAATATTGATTTTTTATGATTCTAACTTGAGTTAATAAATTAAATTATTACTCGATTAATTAATATATTTTTTGATTAGAGATGATAACGGGATAGAGTGGTACGGGAGAGCCATCCCCATCCCTATTTCCACTTTAATAGAAAATCCTTATCCCCGCGGAGATCCTCATTCGTCACTTAAATTTTATATTACTAAATTTATATATATTTATAAAATTCATAAATAATAACTTAAAAATAAGAATAAATTTATTTAGAAAATGTTAATAAAATTTAGACACACAAATTATCAACCAAACATAATTAAAATATAAATACGTCTAATGTATTAAAAATATTATGAAATATTATTTAATAAAATATTTAAAAATATTATATAATTAATAAAATAAAATTAAACTTTTCACTTTCTTATATTTATAAAAACCATAATACATAAATGTTATATATAAGGTTAATTAAATAATTATAAAAGATATATTTATATAATTATAATATTGGGTTTCCATAGAGATGTGGATGAGAACGAAAATCTCCACAGGACGAGGAATACACTCTCCATCTCGTCTTGTCTCCGCTAACAGGAGAGAAATACTCCCCAGCCCTGCCCTATAGAGAGATAAATCATGAAATTTTCATCCAGTTCAAGACAAATCCTCATAGTGGAAAATGGAGATTTCTCGCTCCATTACCATCCCTACTTATAATTAATAAAATTCATTAGTCCGAACGATATTAATTTATAAAATTATCAAAGTATATATCAATTCCTTTAAGAAAAAATCTACAGTAAAACTTCTATAAATTAATATTCGTTAAATTAATAATATCTATTATATAATATTTTTTTATAATTTCAATTTGGATTAATAAGCTAAATTAATACTCAATTAATTGATAAAATTCATGAGTTCTAATGATATTAATTTATAGAAATTTTACTAAAAATTAAAATATTATAGATTAGATAATTAAGTATTTATTATGTGAATATTAAGTAAAGTATTTTGAATTTAAAATCTCTTAATTTTTTTAATAAATATTAGTAAAGCACTGACCTTTTCAAAGCTGCATCTAAGTCTTCTTCTTCATTATAATTGAACGCATCATCGAATCCAAACTTAGTCTTCAGCAAATGAACCTTAATTGTATTGGAGTAATAATCAAAACAAAGCAAACATAAACGGAAAAAATTAGAGACTAGCTAGTCAATAAAGCAAGTATTAGGTAATACATAATCACAGAAAGAAAATTAGAGACTAGCTAGTCAATAAAGCAAGTATTAGGTAATACAAAATCACAGAAAGAAACAATAAGTCGTCAATTAAACTGAACACCTTTGCAATATTCAAAAGTGGATGTCTAAAGGATAAGACATGGGAGATAGAAGCAATAATTGATGTAGTTGTGTTGGAGTTACTTTTTTTTGGCTAGTGCTGAAAGTAAATATGTTCCAAGAGCTGCTAATAAAGCAGCAAATTCATCACGCTACCAAAAAATAAAATAAAGCAGCAGATTGAATTGCTAATAAATGTTACTATGATTGCTGCCCTTTGGATGGGGTTAGTTGCCCCCTCCAGTGTTTGCTAAAATCTTGTATAATGAAACTTGTATAGTCCACAGTTGAATCTATGAAGTTTATTCCAGTTCTTAAAAAAAAGTGCATGTCTAAAACTAATTAATCACTAATTAGCTTAACCTAATTTTGTATCAGTTGCCAATAAAATTCTAAGGAAGAACATGAATGGAATATTATGGAACTCACTTTCTCTTTACTTCCAGCACTTCCAACCACATAACAACCAGATAACTTTGCAAGTTGCCCAACAAGCTGACCAACAGCACCAGAAGCTGCTGAAACAAACACATACTCTCCCTTCTTAGCAGCACCAATCTCAAAAAATCCAGCATAAGCAGTCATGCCAGACATACCTACAAATTACCAATTCCCAATACAAAATCAACCAAATTACGTCTAATTGATTAACTAATTAGTTTTTGAAACCAAAAATAGAACTAGCATATATACTTGACTCAATGATACTGGAATCTTGACTGATTGAAATCTAATTAATTACGCTTCATTGATTGGCTATTATTATTCTCAATCAAAAAGTGAGAGCTAGCATACTTGATTTGAAGGTACTGAAACTGGCTGCACCATTGTTATTTTGAACTCTAATCGAAATCTAATTACTTAACAAAAAAGAAAAATAAATAGAGGTAGCATACCAAGAATTCCAGTATAATAAGATAGTGGCAAATCAGTATGGTGAATTTTGAAGAGATTCCCAGGTGTTAATATTGGAATGATGCTATATTCTTCCCATCCAGTCATTCCCCAAACAAAGTCACCTTTCTTGAAGTCTGGATGCCCAGATTCTACAACTTCGCCCACACCAAGTCCAATTATAGGCTGCAAACATATATAATAAACAAAAGGAATTTAAATATTACAAAATATAACTTGAAATTAATGATGTAGTAATGAATTCAATCGACCAACTAACCGAACCAGGCTTGAAAGGATCATGAGGATATCCTTCCACTTTGGTTCTCATTCGGGTTCTCATGTATGGATCACAAGACAAGTAGAGATTCTTGACAAGAACTCCATTAGTCCCTTCTGGGATTTTGAGTTTAATCGAATTAGAACTCATAAACATGTCTGATTCTTTAGGATAACCTTCATTCACATAATCTTTGAATATAATCTGTTTGTTGCTGATCACTATTTCTTCACTTTCACTAAACATAATTGTTGCTAAGTTTTCTCTCAAGTCTCAACACAGAGACTCTTACAAGTGGAGAGTTTTTATAGGCAATGCATCGTTGAAATTTCATAAATTGAACAGGATGACTTGTAAAATTAGCCTTGACTTTAAAGAAGAAAAAAGAAGTTACAGAAGTCTTGGTAAATTTATTTATAATGCTGGATAAATTACTTGTCAAAGTGTTTGATTTAATTTGATTATATGGAATTATTTTATTTATAATGTTAGGTAAATTACACGTAAATATTTGATAATTCTTCAGTGCATGGTCAGGTCTGGAGCCTTGTATGGACTTGCCTCCTATTTGTTCAGGGTAGCCGGATAAATACTCCATTGACTCCTTGACTTTAATAGGGAAGATGACTGGTTGAAATCACTAATTCTTGCCAAAATATACTCTCTCAATTTAAAAAATATAGTGCTATTTTATTTTAGGTGTATATTAAAAAATTTAATTATTTTCAGTTTATTATATTATTATTTTTTTATTTTTTTAAATATCACTGTCTAAAATATTTCTATTATATATTTCCCAATATATTTTTTCTAATATTTATAATAATTAAAATACTTCTATTTTTAGTTTAATTTATAATTTTAACATTAAAAAAATAAAAATGTAATTATATATGTGATAATATTAATATGAATTAATAAATGATATATTTGATAATTACTCATTAAATCAGCATCTAAAAAAGCAAAATAAATTATAATTTAAGACTGATGAAAAATAAAAACAAGACTATATTTTTTGGACGGACAGAGTATATATATATATATATATAAAATATTCTGATTAAAATTATAAATTAATAAAAAAATAAACTGTAAATAATATAATTATAATAAATTTATTTTAACTAATAAGATGTAATAACTAAATATATAAAAAAGAAGTCTATATGTAGATTTTCAGAGGAGTCATATGATAATTGCACAAATATTGACCACCTAATTAAACCGAATGTTAAAATTTACCATATTTTATTATATAAATTATTGAATTTATTAATATGTGTTAATATTATTTAAAATAATATAATAAATTAAAATTCTTCAGATATTAACAAAATTTTATATTTTATAAAATATTTATTATTACCATTTTATTTTATATTTTACATAATAAAGTTCTAATATTACGTTGAATATCTTTGGAATCTATCATTATAAAATTTTAAATAATATAAAAATAAAATAACCATATCAAATAGATTTAAATTTCTTTTTTTTTAAGATAGTAATATATAGTAATATATAGTAATATATATATATATATATATATATATATATATATATTATTTTAATTCATTTAATATATGCCACGTTATATTCACTTATCATATAGACCCATTGAGTTGCGTATATTTGTTTATCTTAAAATATGGCCAATTAATTTGATTGTGTTATAAATATATAGATAAATATGGATATCTATTCATTTATCCCACAACTCATAAGTTTTTGTAATTAAGTTTAATTTTATTATATCATTTATATTGTAATTTATAGTTGATTTATATATATTGTAACCTATGGTGAAAATGAACTCTATAAATAAGAATTCATATTATTTTATAATACACACTAATAAGATAATATTAAATTTATCTCTTTCCTATTTTTATTCTTATTCTTGTTTTTGCTTTTATTTTTTTTTTATTTTTCATAACAAATTGATAACCACGACAGAATAACTTGTCATCTTGAATAACTTGTCATCTTTTTCTGCTATGAAACAACAAGTCCCTCTCTTGAAATAGGAAATTTAGGAATGTAGCCAATTTAATTTTTCTAGGTAGCTTCCTTCAACTTTTCTTCAAATTCTTTTTTTTATTATTATTATTATTTTTATTGGGATTTATCTTTATTTTTTTTAGTGATTTTATTTTATTTTTGCTATTTAATTATGAAAGAAAATAGACATAAATAAAATTAAAAAATTAATTTTGAATAGAATAAGAAAATTTTTATGTATAAGAAGTTGATTTTAATTAGATTAAATGGAATTTTTTTTATAAATTATAAAATTTTCTTTTTACTAAAATAATTCAGGTTCACAACCACCACATGACTTCATCCTGAAATTTAATGGATTACCAAATATTTTGATAATTTGGCTTTTGATAGTATTATTTAATATATGTATTACTATATTTGTTAGAATACACTTAATTATTTTTGTTGCCTTTTATACTTATTGCATTAAATTGCTTCTGAGTTATTTATTTATTTTTTATGAAATTATAATGATATGTTTATAAAATAATTTTTTTTAAAAAAATAAATTTTAGTGTTACTTAGCATATTTTTATTTCATTAGATTAAATTTTCATATCATTCAAAAGTCAAAATGGGGACAATGACACAATAAATCTAATCCTAAATTACTAATCAATCAATTATTTTTACTAACTTTGAATCAACTCCACTCACTAACCATTATTATTAAAAATAAAAATCCAAAAACGACAACTATTCGTGTGTTTTATATGTGACCTGAGGACACAAAATCACGTGGGTGTTCACCCTTGTCTTCACCATCTACATGGTAAATTGAGTAAGAGAACAAAGTCCCAATCCATGATATCTCCATTAAAGGGGAGGGTGATTATGTCATTTCAATTTGAAACCCCCCTAGTTGCCACCTAGAGCTAAACGCTTCCAAAATGAAAAACAAAAATGAAATTTGCAAGAACCACTGCTACCGTTGAGAATTAATGGAGGCAAAATTGATCTTAACCGTATTTCTGTTAATTTCTCTAACTGTAACGGCTGATTATATCAGACCTCCCCCTCGTGAAATCTTGCATTTTCCATGGAGTTCCAGACCTTCTTCTCATCCCCAACAGGCAATTTTTACTATATATATTTTTTTAATTTTAATCGCTTATTTTCTACGTTATTTTCCATTATCTATCCAATTTTCAATGTTATATGCATTTATTTTATTATGATCCGATCTGGGTATTGCCTTTTCTTCTGAAACTCGGGTTTTATTTGATCTGTTTTGAATTTTGATGAATTTGCATGCTTTTAAATTCCATTAATTTCAATCAGTATTTTAGAATCTATGCAAGATTTGTATCTTTTGATCAGTGAATTTGTGAAAAACGAAACGAAACGAAATGACCAATCATTATTATTATTCTGATTTTGTTTTGTTGCAAATTTTTACCTGTGGTTTCTTTTCTAGTGTAAATAAAATGAGCAATTGTTGTAATTACTCTTTTTTTTTTTTAATCTGGGCTTCGTTGTAATTGTAGATTGTACAGTGATGAGGCTTCGTTGTAATTGTTGATTGTACAGTAATGGGGCTTCGTTGTAATTGTTGATTGTACAGAAATGGAGCTGTAATTTAGTGATTGCATTTATTAATTGGGATTTGATTAATTTGTCTTCAGTTTGGAGTTTGGATTATTGTGTGTGAAAATTACTGGAGGAGGTGGTTTCTGACATATTTGATTATTGTATAAACTGTAAAAATTTTGATGGACCATCAATACCATTTATGCCTCTTGGTTTGAAATGCTTTCGTGTTATAAATTTCTACTTCAGGTGCACATTTCTTTGGCTGGAGACAAGTACATTCGGGTTTCATGGGTCACTGATGATAAATCTTCTCCATCAATTGTTGAATATGGAACTTCACCTAGAAGATATGGTGGTATATCAAAAGGGGAGAGCACATCTTATAGTTATCTATTTTATAGCTCGGGAAAGATACATCACACTGTCATTGGTCCTTTAGAACCTAACACAGTTTACTTCTATCGGTGTGGAGGACAAGGTCCCGAGTTCCAGCTCAGGACTCCACCGACTCAGTTGCCAGTTACTTTTGCTGTGGCTGGAGATTTAGGCCAAACTGGTTGGACTAAATCAACTTTAGACCATATCAATCTGTGTAAATATGATGTGCATCTGCTTCCTGGAGACCTATCATATGCAGATTACATGCAGCACCGATGGGATACATTTGGAGAATTGGTTCAGCCTCTTGCTAGTGCAAGGCCATGGATGGTGACACAAGGGAACCATGAGAAAGAAATGATACCATTTTTTAAGGATGGCTTTGCATCATATAATTCAAGATGGAAGATGCCCTTTGAAGAAAGTGGTTCGAGTTCAAATCTTTATTATTCTTTTGAAGTTGCAGGGGCCCATGTTATTATGCTTGGTTCCTATACAGATTATGATGTGTACTCCAATCAATATAACTGGCTCAAGGTTAGTAAGATTCTTATCTCTTTCAGATGTACTCTTCTTTTCTTTGCTGCAATAAGTTGAAAACATTGAAAAAAGATAAGTGGAATAAATGGATCAGAATCAGAGAATATCATACATTAAAAGGATCATTATTGCATGAAATACAAAAAACAACTGTTGATAGGTCTGTGATGTATTGACAAGCGCTTGATGATTGTCTATCTTGATTGATTCCTAATATTACTGAGGGCTTCATAAGCTTGTAAGTTATGCAGAGAGTACAAGCTTTGAAATTATGCAAACTTAAAGTCCTCCACTAAATTGCCTTTGCATCTATAGTCACTAGATGATCCATAGTTACTTTGGAAGCAGTCTCTATGGAAGTTTTAGTCCATGAAATTTAATAAAAATTTCTGTTCTTGCCAGTTACTTGTTATCAGCCCTAACATTGGATAGGTTGCTGCATTATTATCAGGTTGGATCAACTCATGACCAAGTTAAGCCAACAGTTGAATAAACCTCCTTCTAGAGAGCTAAATTATGCGTCCTTTTCCTTTGTATTAATGCATAACACATTACAGATCTGTACTAATGTGAGAAAGGATATCATATACCATCTCAAAAAAAAAAAAAAAAAGAGAGAGAATGAAAAAGAAAAAAGAAAGGATGTCAAATATGCATGCACTTGTGCTGAAATAGATTTCAATTCCAATAGTCAAAACTATTGGCCTGGGATGAGGACCAGTGGTTGAGCAGAGGTCTGTAAGAATCTCCATAACTATTACTCCCAAACTTTTGGTCAAATGTAAAATTGTATCCTAAATATTGAACTTGAAACTTTGAATTAGCATAGATAAAACTGAATTGAGCTTGGAGAGACAGGATGGAGCTTGTTTCTTTGGTTAGCAATGGATTGCCTCCCTCTAGCATAAGTGTTGGTTTTTAAACTAAGAAGAAGGAGAGGTAGATGTTCTCAAAAATAGATCAGCCACTGATGCATACTTACAAGTCTTGAAGTTTACGAACTGGTTTGACCATACAAAAGAGTCAAAATCAAAGAAATGGGCCACTAGCCATACTGAGTTATGGGCTTGACTTGGACCTCTCGGTGGTGACATCCGTCGTATTTTAGCTTAATTCCTTCATTTAGGCCTCTATCATGGTAGTTTTGGGGTTTTTGTTCATTTTTTTGGTAATTTTTATTTCCTTATTTACTTTTGGTAGGAAGTTTATTTTTAGACGCCATTTAAAACATTGTGTTAGTTATGATTTGATTTCTTTATTTATGTAAATATGGTGATTTATTTTCTTTTCGGGAAAAATTACCATATTAGGCTCTTAGGGTTTCTAGAGGCAATTTCCTATATATTTGTTGTAAGTCTTAGGATTTAGGGCAGAATATGTTTTGAATAAAAATATCTCTTTCAATTTGAAAGTTATTCTAAATTTCGGTATTTTTTATTGAATCAATAATCTTTGTTGCCTATTTATCTAGCATTCGATTTTGAATTAACAAACTCTTAAAAGACTTCCGCCACGTCACACACTGAGCTTCAGTTTTTATTCATATATATATATATTGCAGTACTTTGAGTATAGGATAAGTTTATTTTTTATCTATTACATTGCTTTCACCCATGCTTAAGCTCAAGCATCACCTTAACTTCTAGAATTATTTTGTTTAAGTCTCTAAATTTTTGCTAAAACCTAAACTAAGCCATTACTTTGTATGGCAACACACAAAACATGCAAAATATCAAACTAATTTGCTAATGTGACAACAAAAGTGTCACTGCATTCTTTAACACTCTTCCTTGGCACTTTTGCTGGAAATACCAAGTCTGCACCTTAGTGTTTCAAATCTTTCTTTGGGCGGGGCCTTGGTCAGTATGTCTACTAGTTGGTTTTCAGAAATGCAATGAACCAGCTGTACTTCCTTTTCCTTTTCAGCTTTCCTTACAAAATGATACTTGATCTTGATGTGTTTGGTCCTGCCCTGGAACACAGGCTTTTAGCTATTGCTACTGCTGATTGATTGTCACAATAGATGGTAGTAGCTTCCCCTTGCTTCAGGTTTAGATCAGCTAGCATTTTCCTTATCCATATAGCTTGATTTGCAACATCAGCAGCTGCTATATACTCTGCTTCCGCTGTAGATTAAACTATTATGCTTAGCTTCCTTGAATTGCAGCTAAAAACTCCAGAGCAAAGTGTAAATGCATAACCAGAGGTACTCTTCATGTCTTCACATGATCCAGCCCAATCACTGTCAGTGTATCCAATTAGGCTTGCATTCTCAATCCTTCTAAACCATACTCCAAACTCATCAGTCCCTTTGATATACCTTAGCACCCTTTTTACCACTTTGAAGTGCAATTCACCAGGATTTTGCATGAACCTAGACAGCAGGCTTGTGGCATACATAATGTCTGGCCTTGATGCTGTCAAATACAAGCAGCAACCGACCAAACTTCTGTAAATACCTCCATCAATCTTAGCTGCTCTATCTTCTTCAACTTCTCATTCTGTGGCAATGGAGTTGTGACAGGCTTGCTCCATGGAAAATTTCTTCAAGACTTCTCTTGCATACTTCCTTTGGCTTATAAATATACCCTTCTGATCTTGATGAATTTCCATGCCAAGGAAATAAGACATTTCTTCCAAGCCCGTCATCTCAAACATCTGCTGCATATCAGCTTTGAACTTTTGCACCAAGCTGAAATTGCTGCCTGTTACCAATAAATCATCTACATATAAGGAGATGATTATTATATCATTATCAGCTTGCTTCACATAAAGAGTATGCTCATTTTGACTACTTTTGAATTTCAGATTCACAAGATATCATCCCTTGCTACTGGAGCAAAGATATCAGTGAAATCAATGCCATATTGTCATGCATTCTCCTCCACAACTAACCTAGTCATCAATTTATTGACTGAACCGTCTGAATTTAGCTGTGTTTTGAATATCCATTTTGTTCCAGTCAATTTCTTGTTGTTTGGTTTATCAACCAGCTGCCACGTCCCATTTTTTTCACTCGTACTCATGTCCTTTATTGCTTCAATCCAGCCATGTAAACTTGCTGCTTCAACATAGTTGGAGGGCTATAGCATTGCTGCATCGCACCTTTCATAAATATCAGTCCGTAACCTAGTGCCTCTGATTGGAATTTCAGTGTCTGACTCAGTGTTTTACCCTGCTGGAGCTGCATCTTGTTCTTGGGCATGATCTCATTAATTTGATTCTTGTTGACAGCTTCAATTTCCTCCTTTTTTCAATTCCAAACTGCACCTTCATCAAACTTGACATTCCTGTGACTAGGACCTTTTCAGTCTTCAAATTCCACACTTACCTTTTGCATTGTTGCTATAACCCTAAAAGATCTGAACTTCAGCCTTTTGGTCAAGGTCATCCCTTTTGACTTCTGGAACATAGGCAAAGCAAACAACAAAAGATTTTGAGATGATTTGCCATTGGCTTAGTTCAAAACCAAGCTTCAAATGGAGTTTTATCCTTCAGTGCTTTAGTTGGAAGTCTGTTGAGGAGATACACTGAAGTATTTACTGCCTCTGCTCAAAACTTCTTAGGAAGCTTCTTCTCAAACAATAGGCATCTAGCCATCTCCATAACTGTCCTATTTTTTTCTCTCTCTCACTCCATTTTGTTGAGGAGTGGAAGGAGTTGTAAAATGATGTTGAATTCCAGCCTTAACTTTTAGAATTATTTTGCTTAACTCACTAAATTTCTGCTAAAACCTAAACTAAGCCATTCCTTTATATGACAGCACGCAGAACATACAAAATATCAAAATAATTTGCCGATGTGACAACAAAAGTGTCACTGCATTCTTCACAATAAGACAACTTTAAGACATGAAGAGTGCACTTATAATTCCCTTCATGAATATAACCTTAAGAGTTAAACAACAAGATATTAGGCGGTCTTTTCTTGTGCATACGATACGAGTTAATATGTTTGATTTGTTCTCTTTTTCCTATTCCTCCTTGAGTCAAAATTTATAAGTGATAGCTCTTTCACACTAATGGACTTCCATATTTTTCTTGATCTACAGGCTGATCTGGCTAAGGTGGACCGGAAGAGGACACCATGGCTTCTTGTGCTATTCCATGTGCCATGGTATAATAGTAACCATGCTCATCAAGGTGAAGGGGATGATATGATGGCAGTCATGGAGCCATTACTTTATTCTGCTAGTGTGGATATAGTGCTAGCTGGGCATGTCCATGCTTATGAACGCACGGTATGAAATTTTACTTTCACTACTTTGTTTCATTTTATGGAATTTGGCTTATATTAACTGGTGGTTTGACAGAAACGTGTATATAACGGAAACTTGGATCCGTGCGGACCTGTTCATTTAACTATTGGAGATGGAGGAAACAGAGAAGGGTTGGCCCAAAAGTATGTCCTCACTTTTTACCTTAATTTTGCAAGTAAACTTTAATATTAGATTCTCTAATTATCTGTGAATGTAAATGGAAGAAAGTTGAAAATTGTGCTTTTCAAGGTACTGCATTTTTATATTGTATCCCCACACCTGCCATGCTTATCAAACATCAAGCTGACGAGAGATTAGATGGTTTCTCATTCTTACATTGTCAAATTGTAAATGGTTGTTTCCTTATAAATTTTTTGGATTGTAGCAATTCACTAGGTGGTTAAGTCTCTTAATATCACACTAGAGGCTTGGAAGCAAGTGTTCAACTCTGTGGGCTTTCATTCAAAACAGATGAACAGATTTCAAAGCAAAATGTATATTTAAATATCAGATAGCAACTTACACTACAATGAGGTACTTAGTTGTCAAGTTAGATACAGCTTAGGCATGTCACATGTGTAAGTTATTCATGGGATAGGTGACTCGTGAATTATGCAAACAGTTACTTTGTCATATATTATTGACCAGTGAATTTCTTACTCATTTATCTAATTTGTTTTCTCATTAGTGAACTTCATTTTAATAATTTCTACATTCACTCACAGATACATACACCCACAGCCAGAGTGGTCAGTCTTCCGTGAGGCAAGTTTTGGCCATGGGGAACTGAAATTGGTGAATTCAACTCATGCCTACTGGACCTGGCACAGGAATGATGATGATGAACCTGTGCGGTCTGATCAGGTTTGGATAAACAGTTTGGTAAGTTCAGGTTGCTTTGCTGAAAAGACACATGACCTAAGGAAGATTCTCATGGGACCTTAGAATGGCTGCATCTCCACGTCCGACTTAGCTAGATTTGGATGAGAGTTAACTTAATGCTATGGACTATGGAGGTCAATGTAAATATTTTTTACAAGGTTGTTATGCCAATAGAATAGTTGATGCTAAAGTTGGTTGTGTAATGTCAAATCAGATTATTTTATATCACCCAATGGGATAATTAAGCTTTCAACTCCAGACTGTGATGCCTGTTGGGTGTTTGAATAACTGGAACTAGTCTGTATAAGGTTAGAGCAAGCCTCCGTTGTATTTTACAAGCTTCTTATGTTGTTTATAGAATGACCGCTTAGTTCATCATGAAAGATTAATGTGAAGAAAAAGTTAGTTGATTTCACATGATATTCTAGCTCTCATCTTAGACGAAGGCTGTCTACCTCCTTGCTAAGAGCAGGGATAGAAGGGTGAGAAGTGCCCTATTTTATGGGGCAACATGAAATAAAGGATGGGGATCCACATATAATGCCATGAGCTTGGTTCAACAAATATGTGGTGTTAGAAGGGTTTATTGGGAAGGGCTTTCAAATAACCTCTTCTAGTTTCAGTTGCCCGGGTGACTGGAACAGTGGGTGGGGATTTGATTTGCCTAGCACTAGGCTGGCCCCAGCTTCAAATCCCCTAATATTATATACCAGATAATATGTAGCATAACGAATTTGTATAACGCCCTTCCCTCTTGTTCATAATCAACGTAATCATATAAATGATGAGAGATAGAAGTTTAATCTTAACTATATTTCCATGTAACATGCATTGGACGTTAGAATAATTCATAATTTTCAAGTAGGAATGCAATACAATCAAGAACATTTAATGTAATTTACAATACTCAATGAGCTTTAATTATAATTTAAATAATAAAAAAAATAGACAATCTACACTTAAACCTATTAGGATAAAGATTTTACAAATTAGTACTAATTCTAAACAAGACATTGTTAATGAGATAAAGGAGTAAAGGACAATAACGGAATCCTTTATGAGAGAAGCACCAGCCAAGAAAGCTGTTATCATGCTAACCAAATTTATGGTTGATGCATCAATCAATTCAATAGCTGGTAATGGGAAAATCAGGCAGAGAAAATGAGAAAAAGCTAAGGAAAGTTGGGGAAAATCAGAGGGAAATGGTAGAGAGCAGAACAAATAGAGAGAGGATCTGTTATTTTCTTGTAAAGCCAAAATCACATCAGATTTATTAATGATCAGCAGTAAACTTGTTTAGCAACCCATTACAATGGTGCCACATATCCTAGCCGTTATAATTAATCCCCCCAATTAACCATGTATCATGCCATATCCAGACCTCAGACTTTGACATTCTGTACATATAGAACACACGCAGTCATGACAAGGGTGACCCAAGGTTAACTTTCTTTTCTGAGGGAATAATGAGTTGTTAGAAACCAGGTCTGTCCACCAACATCCAAGGAGACTTTGGCATCCAAGCAGGTTAGCAAATCCGTGTTGTCTCAGTCTGTTGAGATAAGTTTTGTCAGAAACCAGGTCTGTCCACCAACATCTATCTCAGTCTGTTGAGAACAAGGACAGGACAACTCCAATCTGCAGCTAACTCAGAATTTGCCAAGCAGCAGTCCCACCATGCGCTATAAGCTATTCAAGTATCTAAAGGTGCCATTAAGACAGCTGATGGGTCCTGTTCCTGATCTCTCTTGCCCCTCCAGATTATAATCTGCTCATCCTCGAATAAAATAGGAAAGCAAGGTAACAAATCCTGCATTTGTAGTAAAAAAAAAAAGGGGATGCAATATCAAGTGATTTTAATAGTCACATAAGAAACTCCATCATAAGCTTATAATATCAAAATGCAGTTGAGTCGTATCTTTAGCTTCACACCAATCTTTTTGTAGTCACTGGTGAAGACATGAGTGCAGTCTAGCCTCACAACCTCTTCAGTCTTGAAGGCCTCTTGCACTCTCTCCACTACATTCACATGCACACCGTTTCTGGCTGAACACAAACAGTGCCATTTAGGAATTGCATTTGTCAATTACCTTCAATTGTAATTTATCATCAACTTACTAAGTTTATCCACAAGCCACACGTGAGGAATGTAATTAACTTGCCAAGTTTCATTATGGCAGGAGAATATAGTCCTTTATTTCTCATTTCTTTCGTTTCTTCAAATGTCAAGCCATTAGCTGCATTCTTGACAAGCTTTGGATATATGGGTGCATAAGGCTTCCCCAGCATTAAGAGGTATGGCAGCCTGGTTTTTGGGATCATAGTTTCGACCACGATATAAGAGAAGGAAATTAATATGCTGATACATAATCTTCCCACCTGACTTGTCCTACAAAGCCATTACCACCTACATCAGTTAATAATCTCTCAAAACTCAAACAAAACTACAAAATTAAATCCATGGACATGCTGTATTTAAGGCACACCTCAAGGTGGAAGCAGACATTATCCATATCAAGAGTAGGCATTCCCAAGCACTTGATCCTAACAGCGTCAGCCCTCTTCCAATGATTGCGGATATCATCCAACATGTTGTAACTCCCCCCTTCCCTAACATAAACTAAACTGTTAATCCACGAAGAAACAACATGATCTGGCAGACAGGGGACCATTTTGTTTACACTTGTTATATACAAGTTCAAAAATGATCCACTACTGTACAAAATGTCAAAATATTATGATACGAATAATGTACCCAATATAAGAAATTCATGATTGAAATGGAGATTCAAGTGCTTACTATTCTTTGCAATAATGCGGTTTCAATGATTACATCAAAGAAATAAACTTTAAGGTGTATAACTATCTCGTGTTCAAAAACCCATATGCATTGCTAATAAGATACACACATATGTAGTTTGGAAAACAATTAACCTAAATCAATTAGCCTGGAACAATCGCTTTGCCGATACCAATTGCCAATAAATTATTGTAACAAATAAGGGTAAAACTGTAATTAAATAGAATGTTCATGGTGAAGAGGCTCTGCTCAGTCTCTCATCTTTGCACCGCATTTGATCTCCAAGTCTCTCATCTTTGCACCGCCTTTGATCTCCAACCATGGATTCAAAAACATCCAAAAGACTATCCAAACCTTCAGGACTGTCCCCTACTGCCTTCAATGCATAAACAATGCTTTCAATGGTAGACAAACAACCAGCCTTTGGCTGACTTCTAACCTCACAATACAAGCTCAATTTATCCAAATTCAATTTCAAATGTGGCAAAATCCTTAACCATGGATTTTCCTTATACATTCTCTTTGCCTTTGCCCATGTTCCATCCAAAACAATCAAATTCTTTATCTTAATATTCTTAGCTTGGAGCTCATCAACACCAATTGCTATATCACTAGGAAATAGAAGTACTGATCCAGAAGGAACCACAAGCTTAAATTCTTCATTTTCTTCCAGATTTATGCTCCCATTCAATTGTTGTTTCTGTAACTTTTTTACAATGAACCCTTTTGCCAAAGCATTAGAAGCTGCTTGAGAGGCTAAAATTTGATCAAAATTTGGCCTTTCTTGTGCTTGAATTTGAGGCTTCCATTTACTGTCAAGATCACCAATGACTCCATTTTTGCCAATGGCAGCACAGATTACTGGCTCTTCAGTTCTTTTATCCATTGCAGCAAATGAATTTTTTGCACTAATACATTCATTACTTCTCGACTCATTTTCTGTCCCCAAAACTAAGCCACAACTCTCTAATAAATCTGAATCCACTTCTCCATTACCCATATTTTCTCTACCTGAAATAAACCCACCAATGTCCTCAAATTTTCGTTTCTGGGTTTCTTTCCTATCCAAAACTCGATCAAGATCCAAACTTTCCCATCCATTTGAACCCGTACTCGATTCCAATAACTGAATAATGAACCGGGCACCGAAATTAACATCGGAAACATTAACCACGGTAACATTTCTAAGCCCCAGTTTTGCAATCCTAACAGAATTAAGAGGGTGCTTTCTCTCTAAACTATGTTGAAGAATGGTCACATTCACCTTGTTCTCAAGACCCGGGTTCCGGATCCTAGTACAGAGGCAGAGACAGGATGGTTTCGCGCAAGATGGGCAAGTGGGTCGCTTGGAATTGGACTGGTACACCTCCATTGTTAGGGTTTTAGGAGGGTTCCAGCTCCGGTAATGGAGAGGATTGAAGGTTGAACACAGAAGATTATTTCGGGTGGTTAATAGGATCCGTGCCATGTGGCTCAAAATTATGAAAATAAAAAGTTCATCACAAAGTTAATTATAGACAGGGTAGTAACTGTGCTCAAGACAATTTGAGTTAAAATAGTGCTGAATTGGATTCTATCAGAAACTCAAACCTCAAAATTGAAATGGATATTCCAAATTTGGTCGAGGGGGCTGCAGTGTGTCACATTTTATCTATTTAAAAATTTTTATAAAATTTTTAAAAAATATATTTTGATAATTTTTGATATAATAAATTTATTAATATATTTTTTATACTAAATAAAAATTATTTGAACTGAAAGAATTACATTAGAAAATTTATGTATTATATTTAATGGTCTAAATTTAACGTATTTCTAATATATTTTTTCCCTTCCAAATGATTTTTGTTTAGTATAAAAAATATATTAATAGATTTATTATATCAAAAACTATCAAAATATAATTTTTAAAAATTTTTTTAAAATTTTTTAAATAAGTAAAATGGGGCACATGAGGGGCTGTTGTGTTTATCATTGTGTTTGGTGCATCAATTGTGGAGAGAAAATAATTAAATAAAAAAAATAATAAGAAACAAATTTAATTTTTTTTTATTGTTTGAATTTTTTATTTGCAAAAAAAATTAAATTTATTTATAAGATAAATATGATTATACAATATAAATGTACCTTTCTAATATTGTTACAAAATATGAATGAGAAAAATAACAATATTTTCTTAATTTCGTAATTTCCCACTTCTCTTTTATTATTATTTTTTTCATTCCTTTTTAAAATGAGGAAAAAATTTTATGCTCAAAGTCTAATTAGAAAAATCTTATTTTTTTTATTTTTTATTTACCTTATTTATTAAACAAATAAAAAAAATAATATCAATTATTTTTTATTTTTTCTCCATATCTCTTAAAATAATTAAAACGTAAATTTTATTTAGTTATAACTCCAATATCAATAAAAATAAATTAATTTATTAATATTTAATTAATATTTAATAATTAATTATTATTATATAATATAAAATTTTAATACATAATTGATTTGAAATTAATTGAATAGAATATTACTATACACAATTTTGATTTAATTTATTATTTAAATTATTTTAAATTAAACTCGACTTAATTAAAATAGAATCCCATTAAAATGACCTCCTTTCTTTACCTCGCCGTTCCCGTACCCCGACTATTCAGGGAGCCCGTCTTCCCCTGAGCCAGCAATGCCTGGTAAAATACTTATCGACTAATATTAGATTCGTTTACACCTTGTACAGCCATAAGAGTGCAAATAAACTAAGTCATTCGTCAACGATTTGGTTTTGATCCGATAAAAATTTATTTGTGTTTAATTTATTTTATAAATAAATTAAATTTAAATTTTATTTTAATGTATAATGAATAAATGAGTCAAATTTAAATAAAATTAGATTTGACTCGATTAAATTTATAAACAATTTGATTATAAACTCGTAAATAAATTTACAATTTATTCGATTAATAAGTTTGAAAACAGTCAATTATTATTATTATTATTATCCTAATAATTTTGACACTCTAAAAATATTTTTTATTATTTTTATAATTTTTTTTTATAATTTAATTTGACTAAATTATATATATTCTTAATTTTCTTATTTATGCAATTCTTAAATAAATATTATATAATTATAATTATATTTTTATAATACTAATAGAGTTTTAAATTAAGATTTTGTTAGAATTAATATAATCTAATATTTTAATTTTTAAAAATATATTTTTATTAATTAATAAAAATATGACATATGTAATATTTAATTTTATAATTAAATTTTTTATTTTATTAATTGGATGCTTTTTTTTTATGTTAATTTTAAATATTTTTTATTTTAATTATTTATTAGAAATAAATATTTAGCCATCAATGAATTTCAAAATGAATTAAGTTTGAACTCGAGTGTAATTTAGTTATAATTTAATAAGTTAAATTTGAAACGAATTTAATATAATTTATAAATAAATTTTTATTGAATCGATTTAAACTCATTTAATAATTAAATAAATCGAGTTTAAATATGTTTTCTTATTCCATTTGTAGTTTGAACTCGTGTTCGAGTTTGAAAAAATATTAACGAACCTGATTAAACTAAAACTTGGCTCGGCTCGGCTCGATTATAATTCAGCCATAAATTAGTTAATTATCCGTCGTCGTTTTATTTTCGCAAAGTGTACCAGCGTGCCTGGCACACTCCTGTTGCCATTTGTCAACTAACGGCGACATATATGTGAACACATGTGTCATTTTAAGATTATCTAAGGGTAAAAATGTAAACAAAATAAAAAAAGTAGCGGTTTTTGTTGAAGAAGTAACAGTTGACCAACGGAATTCCACGCGCCACCACTCTACAGCAGAGAAAGTTTCAATTTTTAAAGTCCTTCACAAGGCAAAGAACAAGAAACCCAATACTTAACAGAGATTTCTTTGCTTGATCTGTGAAACCCAATTTTACCATTTTGAAAATCAGAGAGAAAAGAAAAAAAAAATGCACGATTTCTGTTTCACGATTCCATACGGGCTAATTCTGGTGGCAGGAGGAGTCATTGGGTATGTGAAGAAAGGGAGCATGGCATCATTGGGTGGAGGTGTAGGCACTGGATTGCTTCTTATCTTAGCTGGGTATTTGAGTCTCAAAGCTTTTGAGAGGCGAAAGAACTCATATTTTGCTTTGGCTATTGAAACTGGTACAATTAATCTTATTTTTTTTTTTTATGCTTTTTATTGTTTTTATTCGCTTAATTTCCTTAAGAAAAAGTTATAGATCTCAAGTTAGTCACTTGGCTGGAATTGTATCAAAAGTGATATTTTTATCTATTTTTATTTTTATTGTGGATGATTCATTTAACATTTGCATGGAGAAGCTTAATTCATGATGTAAGGGAAAAATGAATTTTGATGTGTTCAGTAGTCGGAATGAATTGAAAGACTGAAATTTGTAATGCCAGTAGACACATGAAAGTGAATGTTTTTTCCTAGGCAAAGGAAGGGAATTAATGCTGAATTATTTGGAGTATGTGAAACTGCTAGAACTGGCTAGATGAAATCTATAGTTTATACTGATATCTTTTTATTTATGATTTCCTACGCCATGTTTGAATATGTGCTCAGCTCAAGAAATAGGAGTTATTTGGGGTTTGTGAAATGTTATTAAGCAACTCAAATTTGATATTGTGTTTGCCATACAAATTGTTTAACTTAGTTTTCTCTTAGATGATAGGACTTTTTATTATCAAGAGAGGCCGGTCGTCTGTAAGGGCCAAGGAAAAGACCTTGATTATTCAATTCTTGTTAGTAACCTTTGTGTGATACTTTTTGTATTTGAGCATCAGATAAGGGAGAAAAGACTTGGTCATAGACTATTCTTATTGCAGGAAACATAAATCCAGGAACAAAAATCCTATGGGTTTTTCACTTAAATGGTGCTTGGGTTCTCTCTTGATTTTCTTAATGCCCTTAACAAATGCTGGCATGTTGCTTTTCCTGTAAGAAGAAAAGATGGGAACATAACTGCTTTGTGTCCGAAACCCGTTTTGAACCTGTCCTTGATATCAGTATTAGCCTGGCTGTGGGAGTAATGACTTTTTTACGAGAAAACATTACATTGTATTTATCATTTTTTGGCTTACTGCAATTATCCCGTCAGCTTCACATCTAAATCTGTATTTCTTTGATTCTTGTGTCTTTGGAACAGTTTGTGCAGTGGTACTGACATTTGTCATGGGACAGCGTTACATGCAAACCTCTAAGATTATGCCTGCTGGTATTGTTGCTGGGATAAGGTAAGATAAATCATACCCTTTCATGCTTATGCAGCTTTCTATGTTGGCTGTGGGTTTACATGTAATACCAAACTTATTGTCTGCTATAATCATCAGAATATTGCTACAGGCAAAAGATTTTCATGCATTTAATGCCTTGTTTCTGGAATACATCTCTGTACTTCAAATGGAATGGCTTTCGGAGAAAAGAAGAGATGGTGGGAGGGACCGTTATTTGCCTCTCAAAATATCTAAAACATATAACATTTATTGAAATGAAATATATAGTTCTCTTTTGCTTGCAACTGATTTTTGGATCAATTCTCATTAGTGTGAATATTCCATATATCTGTCAAACTGCAAATTTTTAGTCACAATCAAAGCAAAAAGAAGGGGGAATCATTACTTCAGGTCAGCTGCCCCCTTCCTGCACCAAGGGCGTGCTGACATGAACTTGAAAGCCAAGAATGTTGTGGATTTCAATAGCCAAACGGATCTAACAGTATGGATCAATGAGTCAGTTCTCTAAAATATTAAGGACCTACATATCAGATGAGAACAAAGTTTTGGATTTCCTTCAAGCATGACAATACTAGAGATTGTAATCTTGACTATAGATCCTATTTGATAATTTCTTTTATCTTCTGATAAAGTGAAGGATCAATGTGATTCATAAATAGTTGTCTGGTGAAAATTAATGCAAACATCCAGTATTTGGTTTTGGCGTTATCAGCTTGGCATGGTATGTCTGTATAGGTTAGCAAACTTTTATTTGTGGGTAGCAAGTTCGTTTCACTTTTCATATGTGGGAACAAACTTATGCTGCTTTTCAGCAGCTTTTCTCGTGGCTGCCTAATTTTTTTAGGTTTTTCTTGGTGGTTATGTTGTGTGATATTTAATTTCACCAGGTCACTTTCTATTTACGTTTTATCTTGTGGACCCTATATCTTTGATGATCTATTCTGAAGGTTTTTTGTTATTTAGAGGAGATCCTAGCATTTATGTAGTTGGGTTAACAAACTATTGTTTTGGGGGCCAAGTTCAGTTCACAGGAGGGAAAAAAAAATCATGCTGCTTTTCAGTATCATTTCTCGAGAATGGCATTGCCTAGATGTTTTTGATCATTTCTTGTTTGCTATGTTGCGTGTTATCCAATTTCCTTGTATCATTTTGCATGACCTTTTATTTTGTGTACCATTTGATTTAATATCTTTATACACCACCTATATTGAAGCCTTTTCACGTTCTGTATATTCATAGTACTTGAAGCTATATTGTTGTTTGGGATTTTCTTTGTTGGTTGAAACATTCATTTCAGTTTTTATGAGCTCTGCACTTACCATTATGGTTTCTTGCAGCTCTCTCATGACTTTGTTTTATGTGTACAAAATTGCAACTGGTGGCAACCACATTCCATCCAAGGCTGAGTGAAGACATCGAAGATTTATTTCGTATACCAATAATTTCAGCACTTGCATTGAGTTATAGAAAACTGAGATGTTTGTATTGAAAGATTTTATTTGCTTGGACAAATTTGTACTAGCATGTCATGTCCTGGCTATTTGTGAATGAAACGATAATATATTGCTCGTCTTTGAGAGTATTAGTTGTGGTGTTGTTCTCCCATTATGCTCAACGAATGTTCCTTTATTTTTTTTCTTTTTTTGTGACATTTATTTTTACTATGTCTAGTGAAAGCTCGATGATGAAATATGATATTGCAGGTAGAAGTGAGCAAATGGTCGGTTTGGTTTGAATTAAATTGAATTTTATAAAATTAAAATATAAATTTTAGAAATTGAATCAAATTGAATTAAATTAAATTTTTTTTAAATCAAACCAAATTGAATCAAATTGATATATTTTGATTCGGTTATTTGAGTTTTAGATAAAATAAATATAAAATTATTAAAAATATATATATTTAAATAAATATATATATATAAATATAATATATATTTGTATATTTCTGTTGATTATGTTATTTTAGTTTTCTTTTGAAGAAAATTAAACCGAATTAAAATTTAAAAAAAAAATTAATCGAATCAAATTAAACCGACCAAATTAAGTTCGGTTCGGTATTCTTGATTTTTTCTTATCCCTAATTGCAGGAATCGCTTTGATCCTATACTCTTTCACAGGGGCAAAATATAGAACAATAATAGAATATGAGAGAATACAATGCTAAGAATTTGTCGTTATTGTCAGACTTGAAGCTGAGGGCGAAGCTTTTTAACAGATTTGATCTGTGGACAGTCTATTTGTAAAAAATGCAGGGGAAGGTTGTGTATAAACATCCCTACAGGCTTGCTCTTCAAAACTCTTTTATCAAGTTTTAAATTGCAGACAGAGTCATGGTGCAGGCGTGTCAGTGTATCGCGATCACGGTCAAGGTTGGTGGTAATGTGAATTTCTTTAGAAAATTTTCATTATCGGAGCCCTTTCATTGAAAAATTCTTAGATGTCCTTGTTTGATCATAGTTTTTCGATTCCGGTTGGTCCGGTCAATTAAATCGAAAAATCAGAAAATTATATTAATGGTCGGTTTGATTTGACTTATATATGAATTTTTTTTTAAAAAAAATTAAGAATAAATTTTTTGAATCGGTCCGATCACAGTTTAAATGAATTTATCAGTTCGCAAGCTAACATTTTAAGTTATATTTTTTTGAAAAAAAAAAAAAATTCCTTTTTAAGTTTAATTTAGATATAAAAAAAAAATTCCTATCCTTATTATTGCATTCAGAAAACTCTCACAGGACCTTTTAAAGAAGTATTCGCTATGTTTCCCAGTGCCCCAAGCAAATTTCTTGTAATTTCTTCCTCAAACTTTTTAATTAATATATTCTAAAACAATTTAATTGTTTACCCCAACATCTTTCAAATTTAAAATTATATCTATTAATTTTTTTAATAATTATATATATTAAAGTTAATAAACCTTTAATCTACAAAATTAATAATATCATGAATTATATTAAATTGGATAATTTTCAACCAAAAAAAAGATAAAAAATGAAATCCTAGTGGAAGTTAACTGAGAAACTAAATAAGTCTCCTTTTATTTTATTTTTCAAGTAACTCAAACTTGGGTCTCTGTGTGATGAATTTATAGAATTTAATTAACTAAAAATAAATGATATTTTTATTTTTTTATTATTTTTGGTAACTATTTTAGTGTAGACTAACAGTAAAATTGATGAAAATTAAACGGAAAAATCTAACAGTATTTATTTATAATTTAAATCCGGACAATCAATCTCAATTAAGGAAGTGACAAATATGTACAAACTAATACGAGAATATCTAATCGAAATAAAAAAATATATTAGCTTGAACTGTCATTTACGATAATTTAGAAATTAGTTTCCTGATGTATAATCTTCCTATTAGAGTCCCTTTCTATATTTCTTCTTAATTTGTAGTCATCTATAATTAGCTTATCTTGTCTGTATATAAAGAGATACTTTTATAATTAATTATATATGGAAAAAAAGAGAAGAGTTTTTCTTTAATTTCTTTTTATTTTCTTTATAGTATCAGAGTTTAATTGATTCTTATATCATTTCTCATTATATCATAAATTGGATTTGATTTAATTATATTTCTCATTCCGGTATGGATTTATCCTTAGGTTTCAAATTTGTTTCTTCATTTGGTATGAATTATTCTTAGACTTTTAATTTTTTCGCATGGTATGGATGTTCCCCAGTCCATATCATAACTTTGTAAGTGTTAAGTGAGCTATCAAAAATCATCTTCGCTCAATTGCCACTTGAGAGGGCCGTTAAGAATATTATAAACAAATGTTTCACGTTGAGTAAATACAAACATGTTAAGTGATTATATAGAAATGAACACCCCAACTTTAATAAGTTAGTTTTTAAGATTGATTTCTCCAAATTTTTATTGAAAATGTAATATGGTACTAGAGCATTACGATTCAAGAATGTGATCATTAATGGCTGATCCTATGATTGATGAAGGTTCATCAGCAACAAAGATATTCAAAGACTTGGTTACAACAATGAAACAGATCTTGACCCAACACCATGGCTCTGACATTAATATCTGACATTAGTTAAAAACTTTGATTCTGAGTTGCACCACGAGGGATTGTTCTTTGAATAAGATTTAGATTCCCCTTCTAACATTACCCTTCTGAGCTGCTTCGAAATTCAAACTGTCAGGATTTACATACAGCATAAGAATTTCCGAACTACTCCTGTATGTCACTGCAAGAAAAAAAATTTATGTACTGTTCTGAAATGGTATCAATCAACAATGTATTTCATTCAATTCTGTTATTTTATTTTTGTAACCTTGACAAGTCATTATTAAGGAAAATGTTAAAATACTCACCAGAAATTCTTATGAATGCTTAAAATTTAATATAAAAAAAATATTTGTATGAAATTGACATAAAAAAATTCAACCTACAAAACGACAAACCATCAAATAAAAGCTTCTGATCTTCAGATGCCAACGATCTCTTTTCATAGCTATTATAATTTGTATATCGTAAAAAAAAGGGTATTAGGAGTGCTTTTACCTCTTTTATTAGTTAACCGATTCGAGCAGATTTAGTAAATTTAGATATTACCGTAATCTTAAAAGAAATACAAAGTTAATTCAACATTTTCCCAAAAGAAGGGAGATTCCACTTCAATAAACAACAAAAGACTCTTATGTTGTCTAACTCCATAGCCATAGCTTCCCCTGCTTCTCTCTGCCACAAGAAAGTGAAGAACTATGAATACCCTTTTCACCATTTTCATTTTCCTTATAATTCCCATCTTCCTTTTCTTTACTAGAAAAAGAAATTCCTCATCAAATAATTTGAAAATTCCTCCTGGCTCATTAGGAATTCCTGTAATAGGCCAAAGCCTAAGCCTTCTTCAAAACATGAGAGCCAATACTGCTGAAGAATGGCTTAAACAAAGAATAAAAAAATATGGTCCAATTTCAAAGCTAAGTCTGTTTGGTAAACCAACTGTGTTCATATATGGACAGGCTGCAAATAAATTTGTATTCAGCAGTGGTAGTAGCATTTTGGGGAACAGCCAAACACAGTCTGTTAAGATGCTTTTGGGTGAGAAAAATTTGCTGGAATTGAGTGGTCAAGATCATAAAAGAGTTAGGGATGCTCTTATGTCCTTTTTGAAACCTGAATCTTTGAAACAGTATGTGGGGAAAATGGATTTGGAAGTTAGATTGCATATTCAGAAATTTTGGCAAGGCAAGCAGGAGGTCATGGTAAGTTGAATTTTTTATGCACCCAATTATATATCTATGTTTTGATTAATTAGGCTTCAGGGTTCGATCTCAATACAAACTGCCAGTAACAGTCATTAGTACGATAATCTTTTCAAGTAGGGCTTCACTAAAATTAATTAAATAGACCATATAGAATTAATCCAATTCAATTCAAACAGTAATTTTATTATTATTATTGGTTTGAAAAGATAGTTAAATTGAACTTTTTACTTAATTATAATTTAAATATATAAAAAATCGATTAAAATTAAATATGACAAAAATATATTAAAATTATATATTTTGATTTATACGTATTTAAATTCTAATCTTATAGAGATTTTTTGTTTATATTAAATTTTCAGACTTTTTTTTATTCTTTTAAATTAATTTTTATTTTATAATATAAAAATTTCATCTATTTAAAATATAATTAGTTTTATTTTAATTTTTTCATAAATGTATTTAAAATATAATTTTATGTTATAAAAATATTTTAATTTATATAGTATTTAATTTTTATTTATTTAAAATATTTTTATTTTATAGTTCAAACTAGTCAAATCAATTATTCAAAATTCCAAATTTAAGAATATTAGTTTGAATAATTTTTAGTCTAATTTAGTTTGGATATAGATTAAATTATTTACAAATAATATAATTAGTTTGATTAAAATTATTCACCCTAAATAGATCAAACCGAAGCATTTACACTCAATTTCAAGTATAAAGATTTAGCTAAATTTTTTGTGTTATGTTATAAAGTAGCATGTTAATTATAAAACTAGATTAGAAGAATTATAGTTGATTATCATGTCAAAAATTAACAATCTCCTTGAAATTTTATTAGGATTGAGTGAAACAACTTTTGAAACAAGAATAAACAAATACAAATTGAAGTGTAGTAACTATTCTGAAATCAATGTTAAAGTTGAATAAATATAGATGAAATTAATTACATCTTTAAACTATGTTTAAAAAATTATATAACAATCGAGTAAAATGTAATGTAATGAAATGCATTTTTAGTTAACTGTTTACGAACATTGATGTTTGTAGCTCAACTGAATTTCATGCGTTATTGATAGGTCTTACCCTTGATGAAGAGACTTACATTCGATATAATTTGCTCTCTTCTATTTGGGATTGAAAGAGGAAGTAGAAGAGATAAATTAGTGGGTTGGTTCCAAGAAATGATAACAGGAATGTGGTCAATCCCAATAAACTTGCCTTTCACACGCTACAATCGCAGTCTCAAGGCAAGCACAAATGTTAGAAACATGTTAAAGGATCTTATAAGTGAAAAGAGGATGGAACTTGAGAAAAAGGATGCTAATCCTCACCAAGATCTCATTACTTGCTTGCTTAGCATCCAAAATCAGAACAATGGAAAAGCAATAACTGAGAAGGAGATCTTAGATAATAGTATAATTGTTATGACTGCTGGACATGACACTTCATCTGTTCTGCTCACTTTCTTGATACGACTTTTAGCTAATAACCCTTCTGTTTATGCAGCTGTTCTGCAAGGTATGTATATATAAAATACAGCATCTATTAGTACTGCTTTTGAGAAAATTACTATGTTAAAAATACTGATTAAAGGCTATTAATATTATTGTCAAGACTTCATTTGTGATGTTCTAGTCATAAAATTTCAAATTGTTTTTACCAAAAATATTTGATGAGGTAACAATCTTAATGCTAAACAGACTCATTGTACTCATTTTGAACTCTTAGAGTTTGGCAAGTATCTCAAGAGAACTTGCAACTCATAGGACTTGTGCTGTTGAAGCAACTCCAAATTTTGTAGAAGGGATTCATGCAACCAGTGAGCTTTTGGCTCGGTGGTATTAGAGTCATCTCAAGTGTTGTGAGGTTGCAAATTCGAATCAAAGTCGAAGCCAAATAAAAAATAAATAAATAAATAAAATACAGGACTCATTTATTGCTTTTGGGTTTAGAACAGAGAGAGATAGCTAAGAGTAAGAGCAATGGAGAGTTCTTAACCTGGGAAGATCTTACCAAGATGAAGTACACATGGAGAGTAGCAATGGAGACCTTGAGAATGTTTCCTCCTATCTTTGGTGGTTTCAGGCAAGTCTTAAAGGATACAGAATATGATGGATACCTTATTCCCAAAGGATGGCAAGTGAGTGAAAACTTCAGTTCTGTTCTTTTTGAAAATGAAATCAACTGAAGCATTTTAACTGATAATATTTCTGTATCTTTGTTATCTAGGTATTCTGGGTTACAGGCATGACCCAAATGGACGATAGCAAATTCCAGGAGCCGCAGAAGTTTGATCCTGCCAGATTTGAGAATCCGTCTTCAATTCCACCCTACTGCTTCGTTCCGTTTGGAGGGGGCCCCCGGATATGTCCAGGATACGAGTTTGCAAAGATTGAAACTTTAGTTACAATCCATTATCTGGTCACTCAATTTACATGGAAGACGTCTGCTGATAACTTTTTCACTAGGGATCCAATGCCAGTTCCAACTAAAGGATTACCCATCCAAATCACACCAAAGAAACAAATGTTATAAATATATAGCCTCCTGACTAATAGAACTGGTGTCTGTTGGGCAATCCTGAAGAAAACAATGTAATATATACAGACATCTTGATTACCAGCATTATGTACGATGCTTATTACGTGGAAATCTATATGTATGATGCTTATTACATGGAAATAAATCAGAATTTGTTGCAAATTCCTGTTTCATAGAAGGAAGATCAAGGAGCAAACAACAGAGCAATTAAACATGGAACACTTCCGCTATCGAAAAGGAAAGAAACAAAATGTCTAATTCTGTCTACATAGCACTGCATGCACCGACTACTGTGTGTACACACCATATCAATAACATCTATGCTCTCCAATTCTATAGTATCGTTGCTATATTTACAACCAACATCAGCTGACGTCCCCTTTTGGCAGCTTCCATATGTTGTATCAAGGAACACCAAGTACATTGCATGAACCTCCAGCAAAAATTGGCCATATGTACATTGTGAGAACCTCCAATAAAATCAGCCATGGAATCAAGTTAAAGCTGTTTAGCAATTCTGTGGCCTAGAATATTTTGGGGGCAATGATGGACACATTTCGTTCATATGAGGATAAGGATCAATGCTGTTGTATCCTGGTAGCTCCATTCGATACTTGCCTAGAATCTGACAAAAGGGAAGCTTCACATTGTCCCCATCATTGCACCACTTTGGAAGGCGACTTGAGTTGTTTTCAAAAAATCTAAGTGCATAGGCATCTTTAATCTGCATTTTCAGCAATAAACAGATTTAGCCTGTATCATAGAAACTAACTTTAAGGAACTCATACCAAATTAAAAGTAATTAGTCACATTTTGCACAAGCATCAACACAACTGCTGAAAATTTAAATGTTATGTCAAAATAGTGACCAACTTATTTCAATCCAAACTGATGAGGACGAAGGTAAATGCTGTACATTCTATAGCTCGCAAGATCCTTCCTTATACCAAAGAAGTAGACAACTATGATAAATTGTATCAAACAACAGCTGAAGAGAAGACTAGAAACCACATCCAATCATTCCAATGCACAAAGAAAAAGGGAAGTAAATGTTTCTTATGTTTCTTTCCCTAAGTTTGTAGTTAATATTATTAAATAAAAGCACTGAAGTGGAACTTAATGCATGCATGTGTGCATGAGTATTTTATATGCATTTATAGGCTACAGACATTCAATAAAATAAAGTACCAATTTCTTTATTCAGACCGAACATATAATTCATCATTCTTGAAAGACTAACCGTAAATTCAGTCACTTGTACAGAGCTAGAAATTGGATCAAATAGTCCTGCTTCCTTGTACATTTCCAGAACAAAAGCAATACATGAAGTTGACTTCCCATCAGTGTATATCCAATCATCCTGTTCAGGAATTGTCAACAGTTTGCCGAAGGATGATCCACTTTTTTCAACTTCCACTAAGATATCAGGAAGAGCAAGGCCCTGCATGAAGCACAAATTTTACATCAGTTGTTGAAAAATTAATATGATGCATATCATTGGATGATATACAATCAAAAGTACAACTTCTAATTATTAAAAAAAAAAAACCTATGTGGCTAGCACGCTTGACCAACTAATCCAAAATTCTGAAATTCAAGGATCATCCAATCATTTTGACTTCCTCATAAATGTGGTTTGATGGTTGATGATGACTAATAATTTATCAACATATCAGTCAAAAGGACAAGAACGGACTACTGGAACAGTAAAAAAAAGAATGGAAGTACTAGAAAATATACTTTATAAATACACAAGGAGGCCTAGGTCCAATTTCATTTTTTTTTTCTTTCGCTCCTCTTCTCCTCTCTTATTCTCTACCAGCTATTAACTTAAGAATTGGGAGGATATAATGGGGACAATCTCCCGCATCTCCTTCTATGCTTTTCCTTCTTTCTTGAAAGTATTTTGATAGAGTTGAGAGCTAAGACACCTCCTAATTGACTGGTAAAGTTTCATGTGTTATCACTGGTCCAGAATAAAGCCATATGAGATTTACTGGCTGAGACAAATGGAAAATCAGTTGTGACATTTCATTGAACACAAATAGCTTTACTCTCCAACCAGTAATATGTAACTTGTACATGCTTTATGTGATTCACCCAGAGAAAGCATAACACACTGATTTTTTTTAAATCATCTTTTCTGAAGGTGAAAAAAAAATTTAGTTGCAATATACAACCAATTCAAAAGTTGTTTCTATCTAGCCAGATAGCATACTGGGAAAATGGCAGAATAGACTGTTAACACACCTCAGTTCCAAGTCGCTTGTTCAATGCTTCATTCCACATGTTGGCAGCATATGCAGGTTGTATTTGATTCCAAACTGTCATAACAGATGCAACCTGTAGGACAGCAGAGTTGTTAATAAAAACCTATGGATACTCAAAAATCTAAAATTGCAGACAAGTTGTGCACTTCAACAACGAAATTATTGAGAAATAAGACTCCATTTGTTTCATGGAAAATATTTTTTCAATTTTCTGTTGTTTAGAAAGTTAAAGAAAATAGTTCGATAAAAACTAAGGAACTTTTAAAGGAAAATGACTTCCTGCTTCAAAAACCAAAAACAATTTTCTGGCTTTGACAAACTTGTGAGAAAAGATGGAGCCTATAAGAGAACCATGCAGACACATACCACTAATCTACAACTCCACTGATCATCTTTGACTGGCCACTGCCAATAACAGGAAGCAACCACAATTTACCCCTTTTTGAGTAATTTTCTCTCATATTTCACTATATATAGAAAATGCATATGTATGAAACTTTTGGAAGGTACTTCATATGCCAAAATATAATTTTTAATCAATTTCAATATTGCAACCAAACAACAAAAAATAAGTCATTTTCTTAGAAAATATTTTACATAAATAATCTCCACAAAACAAACAGACCAAAGAATTCTCTTTTGACTGATGGAACTGAATAAATTTCTAAAAAAAAAAGTATTTTCACCATATTCAAGTCCTTGATAGAATAAATTTGTTTTCTAGAAAAAATTGCAAAAAGTCACTTCTTTGAGTATTGAAAGAAAGGGTGATTTTAATTGCAACAGTGCAATGAAATTTGCCAAAGCAAGTTTCACAAGAGATATCATATATAGCTCAAACCCTATTATAATAGTTTATCTTAACAAACGTAGCTAGCAAGTTAATAAGTTAGAGTTGAAATCATTTCACCAAGGTAAAAGTTTGGCATCATTGCAGATGCTTTCCAAACAAGTTACATCTCAAGACATTAGCAAATGCAGCATAAACACAAAAATGCAAAAGCAACTTTCCTAAGCCAAATATGCCAGGTATTGTATATATCTATATCTATATATATAGATGAATTTTCACATGAGAAAATTATCCAGATCATGGTTACACATTAACATATAAAGAATAGGACTCTAATTCTGCACCCAATCATAAAAATAATATGGAACAATCGCAACAAGAGAAGGTTTAAATAAAAGAAGAAAACATCATAGCAAGGATAGAATTGTAAACTCAACCAGAAAACAGTTTATTCAGATGGGATAAGTTCAGTACCAGATGAGCATCCAAGGGAGGTGGATAGTTCCCATCTAAAGTGTCTATCCAGCTAAATATCATGTTATGGTATCCATAAGGTTTTCCATTCATGCTTAACGCATACTCCCATGCAGCAGTCTCATTAAACTTGGCTCGGACATCTGGATGCAGAGGCAGCAGCGCAATATGCGGATTAGCATCATCCTTTGTCTGCTCAAATTCCCACCATTCATCCCATGGTATCATAGCGATGATATCTTCTCCCTACAACACAAAAGTTAAGTCCTGTTTATCCTAACCCAGATCACAATAACAAAAAAAAGAATCTAAACAGAAAAGATTAAGTTTCAGTCACTGTCTAGCTTGGGCAGTTCAAGAAAAAGAGGCAAAATCTCCTGATGGGGACAGAATCTGCCTTGTAATATGTGTTGTTTCTATGAGACTAATAAGATGCTTCTTTTCGCTCTCTCATTTGGATGATTAGGTGACCTTGAATAGGATAAGGAATGTCAACCAAAGAAAGGAAATGAATATAAGGAACCATACTAATGGATGTATTATACATCAGACATAGAGGAAAACTGAAAATTGGGTGCATCACGGCCAGAGGTGTCATTGTTTTTTCTAAGACCATAAAATGCGTGGCCATAATTCACCTGGAATGTCTTGGGATTGTGGTTTGAATAAACTCAACAGCTCTGGCAGTGCACACCCGTACATTAAATAGTGGAATAAATGCACGTGCATTGAAAATAAAAAGACTGAAAAATTGCCATTAAGGGAGGTGATGAAGGGGTACCATCAATAAAAATTTCACCCTATTGAAGTACCATGTACCATATCTTAACTATGGTCACCTGTTCATTTTCATGTCCTGATTCACCCACCCACAATTTTCCTTCTGAATCCTTTAAGCAAACAGCAGAATGACCTGCATAAGCTCCACTAACCCACTTCTCCAAAGTCTCGAAGCCACCCCACCTACCACGAATTTTCGATATTGCAAGGAAATCTCCAGAGTGAATATCATCAACACTGATATTTGTAACCCAGGGCTGAGGACGTGGTTCAAAGGTAGCTCCCATACGCTTCTCGAGAAATCCAATATTAGAATTCTCTCCCCAACCAGTATTTGTGAATAGGGGGAAGACATCCCACAGTGCATGAAGGGTTCCTAGCATCCCTGCTTGCATAAGGAAAATTGAAACTCCCCTGTTTTTCACCTGATTTCATTGAAAATAAGACCATATCTGTCATCTGCAACTCCAAATAACTATAAATGTAGTCCTGAATGACCAGAGGGAAACTTACATATTCATACTCTGCTTTCCCTTCCCACTCTTTAAAGTCAAGTGTATGCTCACGAGAAAGAAAATAATAATCCCATGTAACACGATATGGAGTTGCAAAGACATAAAGATCCATACATGTCCAACTATGAGCCTTGCTTACCTGAACACATTGGGACAACTTTTGAAATCAATGAAACCCAAGAACTATAATAGAAGAAAACAAGCTAACAAACAGCAGCAAGAAAAACCAAGAAAGGATGATTTTCAATGGTTGGTCATGCCAATGACTCATGGAGACACTTTTGCCTCCTAGCAGAGATAAAAATTCCCACATAGATGCATTCTCATTTCTTAATCACAAACTAATGAATTTTCAGCAGACAAAAATACAAAGACCCTCAAAGCCCATCCAATCCAATGTAATAACCAGAGAGAGAGTGAGAGACTGTCAAAAGTCATAAAGAAACTATCTATGTAAGAATTTAACTCATGTACCAGTATTCTACAACTCAATATCAAGGCACTCAAACAAAACAGAAACCGAATGAAAATTCATTGTTTCTTTTTCTCCTTCCAATCCTCGAGCATCACACCTACAAATCTCATGCAAATTGCCATGAGCACCTACTAGTTGAGGTAAATTCCAAAATGTTCTCCGAAACAATTAAGTAATAAGAACCTATCAATTGAGGTCCCTAGGCTTGAATTGCCAAACTACAGTCTACAGTACAAAAGTTCCATATGCAACAGCTAAAATCCATTACCTTAAACAACTAATAAAATTTACATGAGCATAAAACCAATACCAATTCCTAAAACTTTTAGTAGCATCAACTAAAATCAAACAAGAACAGCAATATACAACTCGGATTGTATGAAACACCTAGACAAATTCTCGATAACAAATTCTCCAGCGTTCCATAAAACCAACCCAAAAAAAAAAATGGCAAAACAATCACATTAATGCCCAGAATAACTGATAAACAGCCTGAAGTCAATGCACTAGAGGAGCTCGAATTTAGCACTAAAATTCAAATCATGCACTACCCAGTTACAAAGTATTCCAAATTTAAGGAAAGCCCAACAAAAAGGACAAAACGATCACAACTACAATTCAAAAATGCAAAATTACCAGGATAATCAAGAAAACCCTTAAAAATTTCAATAAACCAATTGAAACCCAAAACAAAAAGAACCCATCTTGTACCTTAATATGAAGTGTTCCCCCACCAAATTCACTACCAGTCTTGTTATGAAATTCCATCCAAGCTCTATTCTTGTAAAAGCAAGCACCTTTCCACTCAACGGAGTCATTTTGAGAAGCGGCAGCTCCTACAAATGTTGGCAAAAGATCAACAGCACTATTGAGACGATTAAGAATCGGCCAAGAAACTTGCCTGGGCAAAAGGGGCAAAAGGTCCTGCGGGTGAAAGGGTACTTTGACAGCTTGTGAGGCAAAAAATGAAAGAAAAAAAGAGATGGCAAGTATTGTAAAAGAGGAATATAGCGCCATTGGTAAAAATCTTTGATAGGAAAGGAGAGCGAGAGAGAGAATGAAGTTCAAAGAAATTTAAAACTCCATTATCTCTTTTTTCCCCCTTTGAATCTTTGATTATTGGTTCTTGTCCCTTTCACGCTATTGAAATGATGATGCCAACAAAGAAGAGAACAGAAAAGAAAATCTCTTTACATAAACCTGTTGTTAATTATGTTTTGGATTGTTGTTAATTACTATAGTTCTAATTAGTTTTCTTAAGAAATGCCAAAAACACTATATTTTTTGGTTTGTTTTTTCCAAAAATATATCTTTAAAAGGAAACATTAATTTTTCAAATATTACTTTTTTTTTTTTTTAATTTTATCAATAATTTTAAATTAATCTTTAGTTTGTTTTTAAGTTTTAACTATTCAAAATCAATTTCAGTCTATACATTAAAAATAAAATTATTAGATACAATAAAAAATATACATAAAATAAATTTTATGTATAATAAAAATAAAAACCCAATTATATGAATTTATCTTTACATAAAAGGAAAAATCATAATCATTCCATACTTAACAAGATTTGAAGCGATAAGTCTTCCTAAATCACTAAAATAAAATAATAAAATATATATTCATAGAGAAAGAACACTTTTTTGTGATTTAATCCAAATTTTAATCTAACTAACGTGATTTCTTTGGAATGACTCTAATAAAATTGTGGTTATAAATTTTTCTTTAATTCACTTTTATCGCTATGTTTTATTAGTTGGTTCTATTAACATTGATAATCTAACTTATATATGATTAAATTGAAAATATATTTTTATGATTTTATTTTTATATAAATATGAAAAATATATTTTTTTATTACCTAATAATTTATTATTATTATAAATTTAAATATAAATTATTTGAAGAAATATAATATTGACGCTCTCCTAACACTTTTTTTATTATTATTAAATTTGATTATAATACTCTTATTATATTATTTTAAATAATAACTCTCATAAAAAAATATATTTAATTAAATTTTATTTACTTATTTATTATTTTTTCTAAGAAAACAATATATTTCTAAATTAGTGATTTTTGTTTTAAATAATTATTATCTCAAGCAAAATATTAAATCAGTAAAAATTTAACAATTTTCATAAAATTATAAACTTCATCATTTGTAACAAATAAATATAAATATTTTTTATATTTTTCTTACATAAATTTATTCATATAGTATAAATAATTGATTAATCATAAAATTTAATTAATATTATGATATTATATTTATAAGATAATGATTTATTATATTAATATGTCAACTTCCTAGTAAGAGTTGAATTTAATTTTTAAAACTGATGACATATCAATATATTGATATTATTTTTTAGCTATATATATTCTGTTTTTGGATTTTGCTAAGCATATATATTTTTTTTGATTTATTTTTCGATTAATTTAAATTTAAGTTATAAAAATTTAAATTTAAGACTACTATTTAAAAGATTATGATATCTACCATTCAAACTAATGGGAGTATCGTAACATATCAAATTTGCCAATGGGTGCAAACTATAAAGTATAGTATTGGAAAGTAGGTGAATAATCCCACCAAAAGTGGAAGAAGAGTATCTTCAATTTCAAACAAGTCCAACAATGTATAAAGTTTATTTAAAGTTTGAAATCTTATTTAATTTGTTTTTATGAAAAGAAATTTAAATTTAAATAAAGAATTTTTTAAACTTAATTCAATAAAATCCATTTGAAACTAGTCAAAGTTTAAAATTATAGTTTTTCAATTTTATATTCTTATTTTTAATTTTATTTTCATGATTGGTCATAATTGTAATTAATTTTAAAATTTAGAATAAAATTTAAAATTTTGGATAAAATGAAAAAATAGTAGAAAATTTTAGATTTTTAGGTTATTAAGCCCAAAATTAATGAAATTAAGTGCTAGTCCATATATTGACGAATTTAATCACAAACTTAGTTTTGTTTGAAAAAAAAAAATTACAAACTTTTATTTATAAATACGCAAAATCACATGATATTTTTTTTAAATTTTTCCCTAAAAATATATTGCGAGTACATTTTGTTTTAAGGGTAATTCATATTATCCTCTAAAATCCATAAAAAAAAAATAGGATTTTGAAACAATAATAAACTATGAGATTTTTTCAAATCTTATGAAAATAATTTTAATACTGCTGAAATTTCTATTTTTAATGAATAAAGAATTATAATAAAATTTTAAAATGTATACATTTTGTAAGCATATCATATAGATATCAAAAAATTATATAAATTTACGAAATAAAAATTTAAATTGCATATATTCTGGTAAATTTGACACATCAAATTATAGTCTAACCATAAATATTTATTTTTATGGATAATAAATTTATGATCGATTCTCTTCTTAATATTAAAAAAAAAATTGCAAAATTTTAAATATAATTTATCCAAATGGGTCCGTGCATTTGCTTCTATACATGCATATATTGACACAAAAATGAGATATGTAAGCATATGCTTCAAAGTTCAAAGCATAATAAGAAGTATAGGATGAATATTTATTCCCCATTTTGTGTGATTTTTAATTGGATTTAAACGTACCTTCTTGATTTTTGGGCTGGCACTCCTTCGGCCTTGTCAAAATATATATTTGATTAATTTCATGTTTATAATTAAGGGATTTTTTTAAAAATATCGAAAAAATAAATTTTTATATTGTTAAATTTTTTTTAAAAAAATATTATATAAATAAAAATATTTTTTCAAAAATACTGTATATCTAAAATTATTTTTTCAAAAATATGATATATATAAAAAATACTAAAAATAAAAATAAAAATTATAAAATTAAAAAAAAATAAAAAATAATATATTTATGTAATATTCTTTATAATTAATTATCTAAGAGAATTTTTTTTTTCTTGAGACGTGTAAGACAACTGAGAATAACTTATTTTATTATATATTAATATTATTTTTTTTAATATACTTCATCTGTTTCGTAAAGATAATCATATTTTATTTTACAAGTGAATTAAGAAATTTAGTTACTTTTAATTTATTATATTAATTTTATTATTTTTTTTTAAATAGTTTTATTTAAAATATTTTTATTATACACTTTTCAATATTTTTTCTATTTTTTAATATTTACAATAATTAAAATACTCATATTTTTTAGTTAAGATTATAATTTCAATATAAAAAATAAAAATATAATTAATATGTGTGATATTATTGGTGTGAATTAATGAATGATATATTTAATATTTATCTATTAAATTAATATCTAAAAAAGGAAATAGAATTATATTTTGAGATGGACGAAAAAAAAAAAAAAGACTATTTTTTTTAGAAAAAAAAAATAATATGGATAACCATTTTCTTAGCCATATATCCTCTAATATGAGAAGTTAAATGTTGAAGTTAGATAATTTAGTTATATAAAAATTTATTTAATATTTAATTTATTTGAGATTTATATTTTAATATTCATCTCAAATGATAATTGAGTAAAAAGATAAATTTTTTATTTAATTTAGTTGATATTTGTAAATTTATGTAGGAATTGAGTTGATATAATTGAAAGTCCAATTTAGACGAAAAAATAAATTTTAAAAAAATCTACCACGTGGTAAAAATTGAAATCAAATTAAATTCGAAATATATAATTAAATTAAATTCGAAATATATCAAAAATAAAAAGAAAAATTAAAATTTATGTTCGAATTATGATATAATATGGATAGGTACATGAATCTTTTTTTAATATTATTTTTTAAATATTGAAAGTTTATATAGTTTTTAAACTGTTGATATCAAAAATTAATTAACGAAGTTAAGAAATTTAATTATATATAAATTTATTTAACATCTTATATTTAATTTTTGTGAGATTTATATTTTAATAATGACATTGCATGAATTAACTTATGAAATTATTTTAAAGTTAAATTGATTGATTGTGTGTATACAATTTATTAATTTAACATAATTACATTAAATCTCAAATTTTATTAGCTGAAGAAGGATTGGCTGAACTTAATTAAACTTTTAGCTTAAATCCGATTAGTAGAATAGGATTTAAGGTAATTTTTAATTTGAATGTGAATAATTTATTTTTAATTACATTAAATCAATGGGTTTTAGTGGTAATATTATCTTGTCATTAAATTAAAAAATGGATGTGACTCTTATAAGATGCTTAAAGAATTGAATATTCCCTAGCTGCCACTATCATTCCTTTTGAAAAACATCTATCACAATTCAAACATCCTTATCTGTCTCTTATAAGTGCCAGAAAATTCCATTAATTAGATGTTTCATGATTACAAAAAACAAAAAAGAAGAGAAAATGTTGTTGCCAACCAACTTAGCCAAAAATGTTGGTGCCAACCATAAAGAAATAATTACTTAGCCATCTACTTGCAAGAAAACTAGAACCAATCCATTGGCTCATAATAGTGCCACATCACATATTGAATAAGACTCATTTATGTGGTCCATGTATAACATTAACTCCTTGGCCATTATAAGCAAACACCAATCACATATATATTTTTTTCTTTTTTACATTTCAAGGCCTTTTATATTATAATTATAAAGTGCCATTCTCTATCATTAAGTGTAAGTTTATATTATAATTATAAAGTGCCATTCTCTATCATTAAGTGTAAGACAACTTTGTTAATCACACTTTTACCTAATCATGAGATTAAAATTGAAGTTATGAAATTAAGCAATTTCAAGTTATTTATACATAAATTTAGAGAATTTGATTATCAGATATTAAATTCATAATTTATTGCATTAAGGAATAAATATTATTATTTAAATATTAATTAGAATTAATTTTAAAATATATTGCAATATTTATCTTAACATAAATTTTATTGATACTATTTTAAATTTTATAAGTTTTATCTTTAAAATTTACAAAATTATAAGTTTTTGTCACACCTTTGAGCATGAGATTTTAAAAATTCTATTGCATTTTAATTTTTAAATAAAAGTTATACTATAAAATAAATTTTAATACTTAATTATTTTATTTTCTTAATATTAGAAAATTAAGTTCTTTTAACTTCTTATATCACAAGATAAACTTTTAACCCCCCAAAACTGCTTGCCTGCTACTAAAAAATGAAACTTGAGGGACACGAATTCAAATGAAGCACTAGCGACGTATATAACCCCACGCAAACTATACAATCACCACAACATGGATTCTGTGTAGGTCTCTCCACAAGACTCCTAACTCCATTTCAGTCCACAATTTCTTCTTTTCAGTTAATATACATATATTGCCTCTTGAAACATAATTCCATTGGTTTCTCTTAGGCATTCTCAATGTCTATCCTACCCCAACACAAGTACCTAACAAGGTACCCTATGCATGGCCGTGTTCCTACACGCCACCACTTGTTCCGCCGCACAAATGTTATATGCTCAGCCACCACCACCAAATCCAAGTCTAAACCAACCCAATTGGCTATTGAACCTAGACTTGTAAACCCACCAACCACAGTCACACCCATTGTCCCCCCTATTCTCAATGACCCTAGTTTACAATCAACATGGTCTCACCGTATATGGGTAGCAACCGGGTGCACCACCGTGTTCATCTCCCTGGCTAAGGCCATAGTGGCAGCTGCCGATTCGCATATATGGCTCCAACCCATGTTAGCAGGCTCCATGGGGTATATTTTAGCTGACCTTGGCTCTGGGGTTTACCATTGGGGAATTGACAACTATGGTGATGAATCGACACCAATTTTTGGTTCTCAAATTGAAGCATTTCAAGGCCACCATAAGTGGCCATGGCCAATAATTAGGCGTCAATTTGCTAACAACTTACATGCCCTAGCTAGGGCAATAACGTTCTTTGTACTGCCTATCGACCTTGTTTGTAATGATCCTACAATCCATGGCTTTGTTAGTGTATGCTCTGGTTGTATTATGTTTAGCCAGCAGTTTCATGCATGGGCTCATGGGACTAAGAGCAAGTTGTCGCCATTAGTCGTAGCGTTGCAGGATCTTGGGTTGCTGGTGTCACGGGCACAGCATGGTGCCCATCATCGGCCGCCTTACAACATCAATTACTGCATAGTAAGTGGTGTTTGGAATGAATTTTTGGATAGCCAAAAGGTTTTTGAGGCTCTAGAAATGGTCTTGTATTTTCGGCTTGGGGTTCAACCCCGGTCTTGGAGCGAGCCTGCCTCTGACTGGACCGAAGAGGTCGAAACAACTTCTCCAGTTACAGTACGCTAATTCTTTTGTGAAGTACATGTGACTTTGTTATAATTTCATGGAATGTGAATAGAATTGTTTGCCAGATTTGGAGGCATACACTCTCAAGAAACTTCTTTTTTTGTTAGTGATTTCCTGATACTGTATTAGGATCAGAGTAGCATGATTCTGGAATCTGCTTCTTTTAAACAGGGATAAACAAATAAATTTGTTCCATTCATGCACCAAAATTGTTCTGTACTCACCAGGCACCAGATGAATTAATAAAATTACCCATTTAATTGTACTGAATATTGGATGCCATTTCCCAAGATCAGAGGCTCTTATACTAGGTTACTCAATATAAAGCTAAAAATTAGTAATGGCAATTGATTCTCTATCAGCACAAGTGATTGCAGTTTCGATTCATTTACATTGCTGCTTTTACTTCCACGCATGGGAATCAAATAAAAAAACTTTAAATTACCTTTTGCACCTCATGTTTTTGGTACAAGTACAATATGCGTGAATGAGAGCCCCAAGTTAAATATCAGCACCTACTGATGAAGATATGGAAGCCACAAAGGGAACCAGTAACCGCACTTTTTATCCTTGTGGCCATCATCAATAATTGCAAGACCTTCCTGCATCGACCAATAGGGATTTATGAGTCCCATGAGTTCAATTGTACAGGATGCAGGAATAGAGATAAAAGGGTAACTTGAATATGGATCACTGGAGACAGTGGCAAAAACTTACATCTAATAATGTATCAAGGGCATCATAGCACTTCCGGATGTCCACGAAAGCCGCCTCTCTTCCTCGTCAACAGTCACAAAGCCTTGAGCCTAAAAAAAATGAGATGAGAAAATGCATGTTAATAATTATTGCATTGAGAATGATAATACTTCAGGATATGGAAAGAATTAGAAACCTGAACCAGCTCCAAAATTTCATTATGATCTCTGTTCAATTCAGTTGGAACAGATAGAACAAGCTTTTTTTTTCCCAACAGAAATCACCTCAAAACCGCTACCTAATATCTGAGTAATTACATAGTCAAATAACAAGCAATGCCAGAAAAAGTAAAACAAAGAAAGTAATCCTTCACTGAGCATGCGATACAGAAGTTCTATTCAATATTGGCAAGTAATATAATGGGCACTAATGCACACTAAGAATCTAATACTATCACTTAATTATCTTATAACAGCTGTTAGGCATACATAAATAAATTACCAATGGCACGTAAATTAATTTATTCCCTTGAGAATAATGGAACAGAAACATAAAGAAATTCAAGAATAGTAGCCAAATATAACCATTTTGATTGCTTTCACTAGAATACTACAAAATCAATTATTGTAGCAATCAGGTTACTTCACAACTGCCCTAAAAATATTGTTGTTGTCCATCATGACACTGCAGAGTAAAACATCACATGGTCATGTATGAGGATGTTTAATCTCCCTACCACCTAGACACAGAATTATTTGACAACTATTTCTTAACAAACCAGATATAGCACCTAAAATTAAAATATCAGAAAATTCAGGCAATGAAAACAGTTTCAATCGCTAAATTCATAGAATCTTTAGAATTACAGAAATATATCTAATGTAATTAACAAAAATAACTGAAAAACACAAGGGTCTCCATAGCCTTGACGCATTAGGGTAACTTCACCTCAATAAAGAACCTTTTATTTACATCAGTTTCTTTAAAATTGCACAATCTTCAGTATGACCAATATTCACAACCACTTTATTACAAACCTTAAGCTTACTTATAGCTCACAAGCAGTCACCCTCGGACACGGCTTCACGATCACTTTTCGTTTCTGACAAAGCAAAGTGCAGAGTTCCTGCAGGTTGATCAAACCTCCATTGTGAGGTCTTGTTGCCAAGCATACCTCAACAATTTGTACCCCTGACTAGCCAAGTAGATGCACATCAGTGTAAAAATGTTAGACATGGATCACAAGAAGTGGATGAGCAATACAGCATCCACATCATAAGCTAATACTTTGGGAACAGAGAACATAGCTGCACAAACATGAATAAATTTCATCACCAGAAAAAGTAAGGTAACAGTTTCTTTTTTAACTTGAAAAAAATAACCTGCAATCTTTTGAGAACCCTCTCAGCCATGATTAAAAAGTCTTTGGGATTTACAACCAGTAAATCTTTATGTCAATTGGAACACCTCCAAAGGCGCACATTTCTTATCACAGTTCATAGAGAATTTACACGACAACTCAAACACTGTTTTTCATTTTGTGTGTTTCTTCGAACAATGGTTTTTATCCACAATATACATTACATAATCTCTACATTTAAAAAAAAAAAAAAAAAAAAAAAAAAAAAAAAAAAAAAAAAAAAAAAATTTTACAAAAAAATAAAAAAAATTTAAAAAACAAAATTAAAAATTTTAAAAATATAAAAAATAGATAAT
>CANXYC013178530.1:0-12995 GCA_948193065.1 Aleurites moluccanus
TGGGAATTATTTTCAACCGGGTTTAATTCTCCAACAAAACTTCAAATAATTAAAATATTATCATTTTCATGTCCTAATATTCTTTTCTACCTTCAAATATCATGTTTATTTGCATAAAACTCAAAGGGGTATGAAATGACCATTTTACCCCCAATTCACCAAAAACTGAATTTCTCCCGATTTCTTCCTAACAGCCTTTAAAGCACTTTTACACTTATGAAACTTCCTAAAACATGCATAAACATTCAATTTAAACATAAACATGCATTAATATATAACTTTCAAACATAACAAACATTTCTTAGGTTTGCCTTTTAAAGATTAAGTTCAAAGCTTTAAACTGAGGTGTTACAGTATTACACACCCCCTACTACACTAGCTATTCCACCAGCTCTAGTACTACTAGTAGTGGTTCCTAGCGAGCCTGCAGTTCAGGAGGGTTGCTAGATTGTAGATGAAGGCAGAGTCAGCATGTTTAATTCCTTGAAGCTAAATTTTCCTAAGTTTAAGTGTGACAGAGGCGAAAAGCCTATTGATTTTCTGGAGCATATCGAGATGGTAGTAAGGAGGCTACCTTATTCTAATGCACGGGATGTTAAGTTAGTTGACCTGTTACTGAAAGGGAAGACTTGGACCTGATTTTCTAGACACATGACGCCACAACTATATAGTGATCATCTTTCTACTTGGGCTCAGTTCAGACAAGCCCTGCTAAATGAGTTTCTGACATTAGGAGTGAAGACCATAAATATTATTCAGTTTGAGCAGCTTGAATGGGGTAACAAGAGTATGGAGGAATATGCAGATGAGTTTATAAGGCTGAGCATATATGCTACCAGGATTACACCTACAGAGGCTGATCTTATCAACAAGTTCAGAAGGGGATTGTATGCCTCATTACATAATGCTCTGTTAGCTACATAATTCATTTCTCTGACGACGATTATTGATAAAGCAAACCAGATGGAAGAGAAGTACAAGTCAAAACAGGCAAAGAGGGAACATAAGAGGAAAGGAGGACCCAGAGTTCAGAGCAGAAGAGGAGAAGGAAGTTCACAGCAGAGAGAGACAGAGATAGTAACCAAAATGGAATAGAGGTCATAGTCTTGTAGTCAGAGGAGGAGGAGTCAGAGTAGAGGTACAGTCAGTTTATGCTTATTCACAGGATTCATCCAGACCTGTGACATAGATGCCCAGTGTGTCTGTCTGTAGTTTTTATGGTAAGAGGCTATAATACCCTATAAATTCCTAACTCATGTGCATGAATTAATTCTCAGTATGTGGTCCTTTAGTCTTGAATTGATGGAAAATAATTTTAGAGACACAGTAAGAAAGCAAACTTGAAACTTTTTCGAAAATCGGCGATGCCGGGAACACTGCCGAGAAATTAGCAGTCCGGTCAATGGAAGAATTTCTGAAGTTGATCTGGGGGTAAAAGATGACCACAATTTATGATTAATTTTGGTAAAAAGAAAGAGGTGAAAATCATTTAGGAACACTGAAAAAGTAAGTAATGACATTTTTGTAAATAAATGGAAATTCAAGGTGAATAGTGGAAAGTGGTCGGTCGAAGTTATAGAATGACTCCAGAACCATTTTTATAAATAAGTATAAATTAAACTAAGCCTATTGACTTCCACACTTATATCTAAATCCTGACAAAATTATCAGAATAAATTACAGAAGATTTAAGGACCAAAGTGAAAAGGATGGACGTTTGAGGGTTTAGTTGTAATTGTACAATTAGCTTTTCTTTTTCAATTTTCCTTAGCCATTTCGGTTGCTCCATTTCTTTCTTTTTTAGCATAGGTCGAACACCATTTCCTTGTTTCTCCATCTTCAATTCTTCAATTTTCTTATAGTTTTCAAAGGAAATTTGATAGAAAAGTAACAAATAAATCAAGCTTTCTTCATTTCTTTTATTAGATTGCTTGGAGGAGTGAAGAATTGGGAGGAATTTCATGAAGGAGCATTTGGCCATTTGGTGACTTAGAGGTAAGAATGTTGTTTTGTTTGGTTTGATTGATGATTTAGAGTTTATTTAGGTTCAATTGAATGGGTTTATGGTTATTTTGCTCAAATTTATCCAATTGAATGGAAATCCCCAAATTGGTTTGATGATTTGAAGTTGTAAGATTTGATATGTTGAATTAGTGTTAGGAATTGTTAATTGATGTTAGAATTAGATAATTGGATATGAATGGATAACTAATTGATGGATAATTTGATGTAGAATTGGAGATTGCTCAAATTAGGTTTTCAAAGTGAGCTATTTTAGGGAATTCTGTGGAATTTGATTATGCATTGGCTATTTGGAGACTTAGGTGAGTTTACATTGCATCATTTAACATGTCTAAATTGTTAAATTGTTGATTGAAACCTTTTGGCAAAATGCCCTCTTTGGCCGAACCCTATATGACCAAGTATGCCTATGATTTTGCTTGTTTTTTCTTTGATTTTCCTTGCCAATTTGATCCTATTTTAATGTTGTTTAATTGTGTTTCTTGATACCTTGACTGTGGTTGCCAATGTGACTTGGTGTTTGTTGAATTGGGTAAGTCAAATTTGCCACCAGACCTAACCTATTGGCTTGCCATTGTATGCCCACCAAATGTTTGATGAAATATCTAGTTCATTTGCCATAGGCCTATTGGATTGTATGACATAGGCCTACCATTTGAATGCCATTGTCGCTAGCGACGTTGGCATACCAATTGACCTACCATTTTCGGCCACCGAACCAACTTTTGTTCCATACCATTATTGTTTACCATAACCTATATCCTTGCTTATTTGTTGTATTTTATTATGCCATTGATCTATATTCTATTTGATTTGATTGATATTGATCATATTGACAGTGATGGTACCATTGTTGTATAATGGTATCTATTGATATGTTATTCCTTTCTATTGACTTAAATGTGGTTTGACAAAGCTGCCTCACTGATAGGGTAGTGGGTACATACTGTCGGCAATGTGCACATTGTTATTGATGCCCTAGTTGGGAAGGGTTATTGGTTCCAGCCATAGGACCTGATCAGTCTGATGCTTATGTGATATGTGATTGACTGTGTGATTACACATAGTTTATGAGTTCATGGCCCTCTATATGTCTTACCATATTGATTCCTTGATTGGATATGACCATTGCTATTCCTATTGTTTACCGATACTGATTCTTTAACTTATATGAATTACACTGTACCATCATTTCTTATCATGTACAAACCATTACTTAAGCTTTATTTCATTGAGATGCATGTAAATTCACTGAGTATCATCCATACTCACCCGTTTACTTGTTTACCCATTTCAGGAGAGGAGTAGGTTGCAGGATCCAGTCTTTTGTCTTCCATGGATTCCTGCTACAGATACTGATTATGTATATTTCTGATATTCTGTATTATTTTTGGTGTTCATTATCTAGCTGCTCCATAGGTATGTATGGGTTAGCTGGGAGATGAATATGTATATGATGATGATATTATTATATTGATAATGTTATATGTTAATGCATGATATAATATGTGATGTTACAGCCAATTCCATAATGATGACAGGATAATTGACAAAATAACAGAATGAATAACAGAATAGTATAATGATTGGTAATTAATTAAAATGAATAATATATTGAGGTTTATAGATTGTGCATATGATACTGGGTTCTACGGATGCCAGTCACCATTGGCATCTCCTGTGCCCTAGAACCGTCGTGGGTCGGGAAACTGGGTCGTGACAGAGGTGGTATCAGAGCACTAGGTTTACAAAATGTGAATCTAGGTTACACATGAATAGTGACTGAATTACAGAGGAATAGTGACTAGTTACAGAATGGGGTAGAATTAGGTATACCATGGAGCATAGGATTTCCTTTATCATCTATTGCTGTCATCGTCTGTTATATGTCATTATTCTGTGTTTTTACTATATTCTGAGACTGTTATCATTTTTCCCTATAGATTACAGAGATGTTTGGCAGCAGAGACAGAGATACCAGAGAGGCTGAGGTTGCCTCCAATGAGTCCCTAGTGTGAGAGATTAGTGTATCGGAGGGTCTGTCTAGATCCCGATGGACTACAGAGGACACAGAGAGGGGAGATGACCTATGGAGGGTGGAGATGATGAGAGGTTTGATGGAGTTGAGGAGGGAGATGGCTGAGATTAGACGAGAGAGGCAGCAGGCACAGCCACCACCTGCTCCTGCAGTAGTACCTCCACCAGTAGTACCTGAGGTAGTGGCACCGGCTCCTGTGTAGCTAGTAGAGGCTCAAAGAGAGCCAGCTGTACAGGGAGGCAAGAGAGAGATTGAGGAGGGAGGAGTATCCATGTTTAGCTTTTTGAAGCAAAACTTACCAGAGTTCAGAGGGGACAGAGGTACAGATCCTATTGATTTTCTGGAGGAGGTGGAGAAGGTAGTGAGGAGACTACCTTGTTCAGAGTTGAGATCAGTAGAGCTGGTGGGTTTGTTGCTTAAGGGTAAGGCCTGGACGTGGTTCTCGAGGAATATGGAGACCAGGCTATATGGAGAGCACCCACCTACTTGGGCAGAGTTCCATCAGGGTTTGATTGACGAGTTCATTACTGAGGGTGCAAGGACCCGTAATCTGGTGAGATTTGAGCAGCTTGAGCAGGGAGATAGATCGGTGGAGGAGTATGCCGAGAAGTTTATGCAGTTGAGTAGGTATGATGCTCATATTGTTCCGACAGAGGCAGATATGATTAGTAGGTTCCGAATGGGATTGCATACTGCCTTACATAATGCTCTACTTGCTACAGAGTTTACTTCTTTGACCACAGTGATAGACAAGGCCACCCAGATGGAGGAGAAATACAAGACGGAGAGAGCCAAGAGGGACCAGAAGAGGAAGGGTGGTCATGGATCACAGGTTAGGAGGGGGGAGAGTAGCTCCCATCCTAGATAGGTAGAGCCGGTACCTCGATTTGAGAAGAGATCATCTGGGGGTAGTCAGAGGAGGAGACTTTAGAGTAGGGGACCACCAGTGGTACAGTCTACACCTGCTTATTCATAGGGCTCTTCTAGACCAGTGGCTCAAGTACCTGGTATACCAGTTTGTGGGTTTTATAGATGGAGGCACGGAGGAGAGTATCGGTTACAGATAGGAGCATGTTTGAAGTGTGGTCAGTAGGGTCACTTCATTAACAAATGTCTTCTATGGGGTGAGCAGCAGCAGTAGCCATCGGTTACAGTTTCTCAGCCAGTGGTTTAGGCTAGTCAGAATCAGGGTAAAGAGGCTATAGCCAGAGGTAGAGGCAGGGGAGGATAGGCTCCCAGTGGCAATCAGGCTCCAGCTGGTAGGGGGCTAGGGCAGAGTATTTGCTATCAACGGTCAGGATGCCCAGAGATCAGACAATGTTGTCACAGGTACTATTCTAGTTTAGAATGAGATTGTATATGCTTTATTCGATTCAGGTGCAACTCACTCCTTTGTGTCATCACATTTTGCACCTAAATTGAATAAGGAGAGGAGGTTATTAGATGTTCCATTGACTATTGCTACTACTATGAGGGATTGTGTGGATGTTGATCATTTCTATCCTGATTGCATTGTTGAGATTGATGATCATGTTTTACGTGCTAATTTGATTGAGTTGCATGTGCTTGAGTTGGATGTGATATTAGGTATGGATTGGTTGACTAGACACCGGACAGTGATAGACTATTATCAGAAGAGGGTTAGATTCCATCCTGAGGGGCAGCCAGAGTTTAAGTTTCAGGGTGAGATTTGGGAGTTCCGATTTAACCTGATTTCTGCTATCCAGGCCAGGAGGATGATAGGGAAAGGCTGTTCAGCCTATTTTTCACATGTATTGGATGAACAAAGATCTTCTGTACAGTTGGATCAGACACCGATGGTTCTGGAGTTTCCTGATGTATTTCCTGAGGAGTTTCCAAGATTGCCTCCTGACAGGGAGATTGAGTTTGAGATAGAGGTGCATGCAGGCATAAACCCAATATCCATTCCACCATACAGAATGGCTCTAGCAGAACTGAAGGAATTGAAGATACAGTTACAGGAGCTATTGGATAGAGGGTTTATCAGACCTAGTAGTTCTCCATGGGGCACACTGGTTCTGTTTATGAGAAAGAAAGATGGCTCATTGAGAATGTGTATTGACTATAGGCAGCTGAACAAAGTCACAGTGAAGAATAAGTATCCATTGCTATAGATAGATGACTTATTTGATTAGCTGCAGGGTGTCAGCCATTTTTCTAAGATTGATCTTAGGTCTGGGTATCATTAGTTGAAGATTAAGCAGAGTGATATACCCAAGACTGCTTTCAGAATCCACTATGGTCATTATGAGTTTCTGGTATTGCCATTCGGGTTGACCAATGCACCAGCGACTTTCATGGATCTGATGAACAGGGCGTTCAAGTCTTATTTGGATAAGTTTATCATCGTATTCATTAATGACATACTTATATTTTTCGGGAGTGAGGAGGAGAACAAGGAGCATTTGAGGATTGTGTTACAGACACTTCAGGAGTACCAGCTGTATGCTAAATTATCTAAGTGTCAGTTCTGGTTGACTGAGGTGTGTTTTCTTGGGCACATTATATGCAAGGATGGGATAAAGGTGGATCCTTAGAAGATTAAGGCGGTTGCTAATTGGCCACAGCCTACCAGTGTTTCAGAGATACACAGCTTTATGGGTATGGCTGGATATTATCGGAGGTTTGTGAAGGATTTCTCCCGTATTGTAGCTCTTTTGACTAGACTGATAAGGAAATATGAGCGGTATGTCTGGACGGATGAGTGTGATCGTAGCTTCCAGACTCTGAAGTATTGTCTTACCAGTGCTTCAGTGTTGGCTTTACCAGTTGAGGGGGAGAAATTCAATGTATATTGTGATGCTTCACGGATTGGCCTAAGGTGTGTAATGATGCAGATGGATAGGGTAATTGCTTATGCTTCTCGCCAATTAAAGAAGCATGAAGCAAACTATCCAACTCATGATTTGGAGATGGCAGCAGTTATATTTGCCTTAAAGATTTGGAGACAGTACTTATATGGGTCGAAATGCGAGATATATACTGATCATAAGAGTCTACAGTATATATTTCAGCAGAAGGATCTAAATCTGAGGCAACGCAGATGGGTTCAGCTTTTGAAGGATTATGACTGTGAGATTCTCTATTACCCATGGAAGGCCAATGTAGTAGCAGATGCTTTGAGCAGGAAATTGATGGGTAGTCTTGCTCATATTGTGATTGGCAGGAGGCCATTGATTAGAGATTTAAGACAGTTGGCAGATTTGGGAGTAGAGTTAGATTTGGGTTCCCATAATCGGAACCAAGCTCTGATAGCCCGATTTCGGGCAAAGTCCTTGTTGCTAGATGATATCAAAGTGGCACAGGACAGAGATCCTTATCTTCTGAAGCTGAAGGGAGAGGTTCAGAGTGGCAAGATGACAGAGTTCACTGTAGATGATGGACTACTGAGATGTGGGAGGTGTATCTGTGTACCGAATTATGATGAGCTACGAGATCAGATTATGCGAAAGGCACACTATTCTACTTACAGTGTACATCCAGGGATTACCAAGATATAACATGATCTCAGAGATGTTTATTGGTGGCTAGGGATGAAAAAGGACGTAGCTCAGTTTGTGTCTAAGTGCTTAGCCTATCAGCAGGTTAAGTTTGAGCATCAGAAGCCATCAGGGCTACTTCAGGAGATAGAGTTGCCTGAGTGAAAATGGGAATAGGTTACTATGGATTTTATAGTTGGTCTACCACGGACTTCGAGGGGGTATGATTCTATTTGGGTTATTGTTGACCGATTGACGAAGTCTGCACATTTTCTAGAGGTTAAGACCAATTATTCAGCAGCTCAGTACGCACAGTTATATATGGATAAGATTGTGCATCTTCATGGAGTTCTTTTGGTGATCATATTCGATAGGGGTACATAGTTTACATCCCGATTCTGGCAGAAATTTCAGAAGGCTATGGGTACCCAATTATGATTCAGTACTGTCTTCCATCCGCAGACTGATGGACAGTCAGAGAGGACAATCCAAACATTGGAGGATATGTTGAGATTATGTGTTCTGGATTTCAAAGGTAGCTAGGATTATTATCTACCACAATAGAGTTCTCCTACAACAACAGATATCACTCTTCGATTGGTATGGCTCCATTTGAAGCACTATATGGTAGGAAGTGCAGATCTCCAGTGTGTTGGGTGGAGCCGGGAGAAAAGCAGCTTGAGGGACCAGAACTGATTAGAGAGATGATGGAAAAGGTTCCTATGATCAAACAGCGGATGAGGATTACCTTCAGTAGGCAGAAGAGTTATGCTGATCCGAAGAGGAAAGATGTACAATTTTCAGTTGGTGATCATGTCTTCCTAAAGGTCTCACCGATGAGAGGAGTTATGAGATTTGGGAAGAGGGCTAAGTTATTACCACGATTTATAGGCCTATAGAAAGGAAGATTGAGTTTGAGATTGATGTGTATCCTGACACAGACCCGATATCTATTCTTCCCTACAAAATGGCACCTACAAAATTGATGGAGTTAAAGGTGCAATTGCAGGAATTACTAGATAAGGGATTTATCAAACAGAGCAGTTCTCCTTGGGGTGCTACTATAATATCCTAGGAATCCCCATCTTATATGCATGATTTAATTCTTAGTTTATGGTTTAAATTATTGAAATGATGGGAAATAATTTTAGATACACAGTTAGAAAGCAAATACAATACTTTTCCGAAAATCATCGGTGTCGAGAACACTTCCGGGAAAATAACAGTCTGGCTAATTTAAGAATTTTTGAACCAAACCTAGGGGGATTAAATAAGTTAATTTTATGTGAAATTATGGTGAAAATAAAGAGTTGAAAAATATTTTGGAACACTGAAAATGAGAGTAATGGCAAAATTATAAATAAAGGCAACTTTAAGGACAATTTTGGAAATCAACTGTCTGGGATACAAAAATGACCCAGAACTATTTTTAAATAATAGAACAACTTAAAATAAGATATTTCACTCCCCACACTTGAGGTTGAATCTAATCAGAATAGACATAATAAATTACAGAAAGTTTTGGGGTAAAAAATGCAAATAAGGAAAATTTTGGGCCAAAAGTATAATTAAACAAAGTTGTGAGACCCACCTTTTCTAGAAACTAGCCAAGGTGGGCGGCCATGATGTGGGAAAATGGATTTTCTTGATAAAAAAATGCTTAATTGATTTATTAATTAATTAAATAGGTGTCAAATAAGCCAAATTCTAGAATTTTTTTTTTTTTTTTATCTTCAATTTTTGTTGGCTTTTGGAAAAGATGAGAACTAATGTTAGCTGCCATTTTGGAGAGGGGAACCGATATATTGAGGGAATAAAAGCCAAAAATATATACTTCCAACCTTTCCAAAGAAAATCAACCAAAATTTAATAGAAAAAGATGAGAGAAAGAAGAGGAAGAAGAGGAAATTGATGGAGATTATGTGTGCTGTTTGGTGGAACAAAAAGGAAAAGGAATTCCATGGTTCAAGTTTAAGGTAAAGCTTCCTAAACTTAGTTATTTGATTATATTTAAGAGTTTTAAAGTTTGATTTGGCAAATAATTGAAGTAATTAAGCTAAAAATGTTAAGAATGAGCTAGGGTTAATGTAGTTTCTAAATTCTGTTTTGAGACAGTAAATTGTGACTATTATTCCGAAATCTTAAAGACTGAATTTGAGGATGATTAAAACATGAAAGTTTTATATAAATATGTTACTTAGATTTATGTAAAAGGAATTTGTAAAATTCGAAGTGAAGAAAGAGTTATTGGATAAAAACTGTGACTGGACTGGAATTAGGGTTATGGAAAAATGCTATTGTGTTTTTATTGTACATAATGATAGAGATAGAATTAGAAAATGTGTTCAACATTAAAAGTGTTCAATTATGTCTTATATATAATCCTATAAAATTGTTTTGCAATTGAAATTGTATTTTATGAGATATTAGGTCATAAGCTTAGACTGTCCGGAATGACTGTTTAACAGAATATAGGTTATAGAATTCCATTAATTTGAGGACCTTAAAGTTTGAATTAGAGAAAGTGTTAAAAATGAAAAATGTTAATTTATGTGTTATTTAAATTTTTGTAAATTTTTTTTGTAATTTTATGAGTAAGGAAGTTATTATAGGTATAGAAACAGAGTATGTCTGGATAGATATTTCAGGGCAATAATTTAACTTTGGAATTTCACTAATAAAGTACAGTAATACAAAAATTCTGAAATTTGAATGTGTTATAATTTTATGTGTCTATTTTCAATAGGAAAAATAATTTCAGTAAATGGTTAAGTATTGAGTGAGTTATTAGCAAAAGCATAGAATCTGCCAGAATATGATTGCAGGCAGAATGCAGGATAGTAAGGCTGGTTATAGGCCTAAGTTTAAATTAACACCATAAATTGTGTAGTAAAGATTTTAATGTGAAATTTGGATATGTTAGAACCTTATATGTTAACTTTAATAAGGAATAAGAATTGAAGAAATTGTATGGTTGTAGGGAGAGATATGTATAATGGAACACAAGTTGCCAATAAAGTTCTTTAGAGGTAAAATCCTAGTAACATTGGAATTTGAGGAATTTTCTTTAATATAATTATAAGTAATGAAATTTTATGTTAAATAGTATCTAAGTGGAAACTAATTGAATATGTATAGTCAATAATGAATGAAAGATAGTGATGAGTATGTAAGCAATGAACCAAGGAAATGGAATTGGAAACGGAAGGAATAAGTAAAGTGCAATAGGAAGTGCTCTATGAGGTGAGTAATGTATACATCATTCTGTATAACATGTTTGATTTGTTGACTAATGAACTTGTTTCCTTCTTGGTTAAATGCCTCATTGCTATTGTTGATCATTCTTGATCATCCTCAAATATTGGAATCATCCATATCCATTGATTGTTATTGATATTGAATGCCTATTGTACTCAATTGACTATGTACCTGAATTGCTCCTAAAAGTATGCACACCAAATGTTTAACCACACTCTATGATATTTATTATTAATTGCTACCTTTGTATTAAGAAAAGAAACCGATACATGACTAATAAAATGTATTGACAAGTAAGCCATTGTATCATAATGTTCATAATGAATATTGTCATTGATATCCATTGGCCTATTTACATGTGAATTTGACAGAGCTACCTCACCGACGGGGTAGTGGGTACATACCGTCGGCAATGTGCACATTGACTATATGTGATACCCTAGCTGGGAATGGTTAACTATCCTAGCCATAGGGCCTGATCAGCCTTATGTAGAAGATATGAGATTGACTATGTGATTACACATAGTCTACGTGTTTCATGGCCCTTTATCTGTCTTATCTACATGATACGAATATTGTTTATCTGTTCATTGATTCCAAGCTTATATCTTATTGCTTACCACTGATGGCCATTCTTTTATTGATTTAATTGTTACCTGTTCCAAACTTCTAAAGACATTTGGTGTGCAAAATAATTAGCCGTTAACATACAAACTTGACATAATGATATTCATTCATTGTATTCATTGTTACTAAACTTCCATTGGTATACTATATTATCATATACCCATATCACATGTGTAATGATGTATTCATGCTCACTGAGTATTTTTACACTCACTCTATTGTGGTTTATAATTTTTACAGGAATGAGATAGTGAAGGTTGATTCCAAGTCAATTTCTTCTCTGACTTGGAATGTCAAGTACGACAAGGTAGAATATTATTCGCTAAAGGTTATAAGTGTCCACTCATATAGCTCCATGGTACTATGTATAATTAGATGATTGAGTATTATAATGATGTATGGACAGTGAAATATTTAATATTACAGTGACATTCAAAATGTAATGTGTAATGTATAATGATTGAAAATGTCAATGATAATAAATTGATAAAGACAGTGACAGAGGTAAATGATAAAATGAAATTTTCATGTTTTGAAAAAAGATTTAGAAGTGCTATGTATGATTGTTGAACTGTGAAGTTGTGGGTATAAGATTGGAAAAATTATTGGGAGTGTAAAATAATTTTTAATGCAGGCTGTGTAATTTTTGAGAGACCCGGTTTTGGGTCTAGAATAGTATTAAAATTATAAAGAAAACTCTAGCAAATTTTCTGTAAAATTTATAAGAAATAAATGGAATTTAAACATTGATGAATGAATTAAAATTGATTAAATGATTGATAATGGACTGTTTAATGGGTTCTATGGGTTTCCGGTGACCTTAAGTCTACCCGTGCCCTAGGACCGTCGCGGCCCAAAAGTGGGTTATGACAGAGGTGGTATCTGAGTTAAAGGTTTAGAATATGTGTCATAGGTATCAATGAGTTAATAAGTGTATCATAGAGCATAGGATTTTTGTCTCGTCATTTGAAGTTATTTGTTAATATAGTTATCAGCGTTATCCATTATGAACTTTTTCCTCTACTTAATGTATATATATATATTATGTAATATAGAAAGTTCTTATTGAGAATTGATAAAAAGTGATAAGTAAATTGAAAATGAATGAGAATTGAAAATGACTAAAATAGATTATTGTACCGATTGAATCAATATATCATAAGTTAATATTGAATTTCTTAGGCAATATGATTGTAATAACTAAATTAGTAGCTAAGTAATAATTTAGAGAAATGCAATATTAATATGATAATGTTGAAAGGTGATTAAAATTCATGAAGTACAGCATAAGTAAATTAATCAGTTACTAGGGATATAAGGATTATGAAAATAAAATGTTGGCAAATGATATGGTAACTATAGAAATAGATATCAGACTAAGAATGTTATATATAGAGAAATTGTGATGCAAAGTAGTTTGAAGATTACTTGAGGTATCAATATTGATGATTCCAAATAATAGAGAATATGGAGCTATTGAGGTATAGAATAGTGAAAAGTTAAGAATATGATTGTAATGAAAGAATAAATATATGTGATAGCAATTAAGT